>OY282449.1:54800845-54889011 GCA_958295655.1 Palloptera scutellata
CCAGTGTGATGATGCAGTATTTGAACCAACTTGCTCTATCTTAAGCTTTAAAATCAGGACGGACTTGGTCCGCTCATCTAAAAACAACCATAACCAAGTTGCTCCATCATAAGCTGGAAGATCAGTACGGACTTGCTGCTCTGACCTAAAAACAACTATTAATCTATTTAAATCTAAATTTAATAAGATCCGAAAATGTTTTCTATATTTTTATTAATTTTCAATCTTTTCGTCCTGGTTTGAGATTAAAAAAGATGTCACTAACTTTAATAACACTAGAAAGCTAAAATTTCTCTTTGGCATTTCTAACATCTATACGTTTTGAAGGAACTATTATCTCCTTAGTTACCCGGTTAGAAAACGTCACTGGGCTCACACAAATGTTACCATGAAATGTAAATGGCGCCGCAAATATGAATAAGAAGCTTTGTGAAAATTGCTTTCTTTATATTTCGCCATCTTCATTTTTTTTTTAATGTCACAACAGGCCCTTGGAGGGCCTAGGCCGAGCATTTCGCATCCACTCATGTTGTACGTGCTATATTGTTGTACATGAATGGAAGGGACCTACAGTTCTATGCCGAATCAGAAAGGTCTATTCTTGAAGGTTTGCCATTGCCTGCCAGTGTAGAAAATTTGTTTATCCTACTTTTTGATTTTGCCTATACTGAGATTTGAACCCAGGCCAACGTAGTGCGGCTACCACGGTTTCGCTTTCTGCTATGAATTAATTTGGTGATTATGTGCTGACATGATTTTAAAGCGTCAACCATAAATATGCTAACAACATAATTATGAAGGAGTAACAAACACAACAGCGATAGCGAAAGCATCGACAGAACTCTCATGCCTTCAGGCTCTTATGCCACATGCCAGCGATAAAATTTCTGTATTTTATTTGTTTTAATGCAAATTGTTTGTATGTGAAGTAACTAAGTAAATGCGTTTGTGTGTATGCGTGTATGTATGTGTCTATGTATAAGAAAAGAAAATTTTCATAAGCCCATACTTGAATGATGGTAAATGTTGTTGATACAAGTCCCCATCAACTCGTTGCATGTTGTAGCTACGACATTTCTATTGTGTTTTTAAAACATTTAATTTCCAACGCTACTCAAAATGGCATTAAAAATTAACTAGCATTAGAGTTAGTGAATTTAATCTCCAAAAAAAAATTATTTATATTTAATTGCAATTAAAAAAAATATATATAATTTTTTAAGGTTAGGTTAAGTTGGAGCGACAACCTTCTGCATGAAAGAACACTGAAGGGCAATTAATGGTTCATTGTAATTTCGCAGTACGGCACGGCACGGTTCTATCATTTACGGAGCGGGGAGCCATGGGGGTTGTCTAATAAATCTGGCTATGGCCTTCATATTTATGGATGATATCTCAGAGAGACTACTAAAAAGGAGAGCCTAGGCCTTTTAGTCTCCCCCTAACCAGATAAAAACTATTCTACACTTCACACAGGAATTGTAGGATAGTTTCCACTTCCTCATTAGAGTCACAGCCTCAACATAAGTCGAAGCCCTAATCTTGAAGAATGTCACCCCATTTAAGCAGTACGTCGTGAGTACGAAAGTCGTTATGCTGACGAAGTTTCTACCGAGATTGAGTGGTTGTCTGATACGTCTAACATCCATTGTGGTCCAGGTAAGTCTGGTAATACCATAAGCGTGCTCTGCTGTCCAGTATCCTTATCCTTCCTCAAGTTAGTTTTGCTTAATGGCTAATTTAATAGACGTCAGAGGAACACCGACGGTGCTGGAGGGTAAGAAATCGGAAAGCAATGAGCCCCATTTTGCTAAGTTGTCGGCCTCAAAGTTGCCTTGGAAAGCCATATACCTAGTACAAGTGAATCTGTTAATGACTGGACAAGATGTTGAGAGAAGATTGGCATTTATGAACAAACTTTAATGTCGTGAAAACAGCAGAGAGTGACTAGACTTCTGCTTGACTGTCAGTGTTATGCAAATATTCGTGTCCGCCTGAAACACATTGTAGTGGTCCGAAACACAGACGCAGTTGAGACCCAGATAGAAGAGTTTGAGACTCTTCTATCTGGGTTTTCTAGGGAAAATACCACAACCAGCCTTGTCATCATCTAGTTTGGAACCATCTGATTGGATGTCAGTAGAATTTCTTGTGGTCACCATCTATAGTACCTCTCTATTGGGGATATGGGTGAAAAGTTTGTGGTTTAGTTTCGAACTAGAGCTGATATGGTCTTTATTTCGAATAAGAATCTTTGCATATACCAAGACCTGAGGCTCTAAGTCTGGCAACTGACCACTTAGCTTCTTGCTTAACCAAAAGAGCAGATCACAAACAGTGAAGCATGGCAAAGAGAACTTTCGTAACGATAGTGCGGTGAGGATTAGTAATCAATATGGTAGTCGTTCTTCTGGCCTTATCTAGTGATTTCAGGTAGACCAATATTTATAAGTAGCTGACGGGCGCCATAAAAAATTTTCGAATCAACCAATGTTAGAGTCAGGATGTGATTTAAAATTGGATACCTCATCTTATACCCAAGACCCTGTTACAGCAGTAGTGAGAACAAGAGGCTTAACCACCCTTTCCGCTATGTTAGCTTTCCATTGAAATGTTTCGGCTCATGGACTAATCCTAGATATTTGACGCTATTGCTAATGCCAAGCGAGTTCCCATTGAAAAATTTTAGTATTTTGCACTTCCTAGTGAAGAGCATAACCTTTGTTTTTGAAAGACTGATAGTGAGACCGAATTCACGGCAGTTGTGGGTTAGAACGCTAAATGAATGATTTCACTTTTCTGAGAGTGTTGTAACATATTTGTTGGACACTAAAATAGCAAAGTCGTCCTATGTTCTAATATTTTGCTACCGGTTTGTTTTAATGTCGTATTTCTAATACTTTTAGTTCAAAATATAACAATGTTTTTCGAAATCTCAGCTATGCTAGTATTTTGCTAACAAATCTCCTTATGCCACAGAAATATGACTTCCTGCAGTGTAGAACCTTTTCTTTGAATGAAAGTTCTAAAGTAAATTCCAATTCAATTTAAAATCAATCATAAAACATAACAACTTGGGAGATAGTTATGACTAGGCTGAGAAATGTTATTTCCATTCTAAGCAAATATAAAATTAATAACTCTGCATCGTATTTACAATTTACATTTCATTCACTCAACAATTGATAATTTTTAATCAAACTCTCCCATGAAAGTTTTGCACTCAAACTCATTCAATAGAAATGTGCGCACAATTTCACTCATGCGATGTTTTTCTCAATTTACTAACATTTCCGAACAATGTTGCTCATTCGTATTTTGTATCTCGTTTTTGTTGTATTGTTGGGGTGTGCGTATGAGTTCTTATCATTTTTTGTTGTTGTTCGCAATTGGTTGCATTTGCAACTCAAACAGAATAGTATGAGGCTGATTTCTTATCACTTAGTGTATGAGCTTTGTATGATCTCTAAAAAGGTGCGGCGCGGCACCATCATCATTGTCCATTAAATGTTGATGTTAATGACGACGACGACGACGACGACGATATCAACGGCGGTGTTGTTTCTGATGTTAATGATGATGATGGTCGCCTACCACATTGTTGCCGTTCGTTGTTCGTAACTGCTTGTGCTGCTGCTGCTGCTGCTTCATAACCTGTTGGCTGTTGGACAGTTACTTTCTTGTGCCGAGTATTGCAGCAAAAAACACCAACCAGCAGCAGCAACGCAAACAGCAGAAGCAGTAGTAGCAACAGCAAAAAGACGACAATGCCAACGAACGACAAACAGAATTTTCTACTCTTTGTTATAGCTTTCGCTTGTTTAGTTGCTTGCGAATCTTTGATGGCGACGGTTGCTGAAGACGGAGCTAACAACAAAATTGTACAGAAAGAAATGAAAATTACTTTTACAAGGTAATTGGTGATAATACATAATAAACAAATAAATCAAACCAAAACAAATTCCAAACGAATCATCTGAAAACGTGTACCAAACCATTCGCATGCAAGTGATTTTCAAGTTATAAATACAAGTGCGTGTGTGTTTAATGTGTTCGTGTATGTTTTCGTGTTGCATTCAAGTGTCAAACAAACTGCACGCACCGCTGTGCAATTTTTGATAAATAAAAATTACGTATACGCCTCTGTGAACACCGTAGAAAAATATTGTTGCAAAAAAAAAACAAAAAACACAAAATATTTTAACAAAAATTAAACTTATTTACACATGCGTTTTTTGTTTGTCTTGTCCTTTGACAGATGAATTGTGAAATTTAAGAGTTAAAACGTGCTCGAGTGTCCTTCTCTTTCAACAGCAACAACAACAACCATCTGCAGTTTGTTTTAATGTAGGATTGCGCCACGAAATTTTTAAAGCAACTGAAATAAAATTCTTTCTTTCTTTTGCTGATAAAAAAAAGCACCACAAAATATCAACTTAAATGCTATTAAAAAAAGAGCTTATCATTGTAAATAGGCAAGAAAATAAAGGCACTTCTACATACATATGTATAAAGCAATCATTAAACAGGAAGAAGTAATTTGAACCGCTTTAAAATATAGCGCGAGGCAAGGAACATAATCTTCAAGCCACAAAATAAAGAATAAAAACACCGTAAAATAAGGTAAATTTTTAAAATAAAATATTGGATTAAAAACTTAATTAGATTTAATTAAAATGGAAAAGAAAAATAAAGAAAATACTTGAGTGCTAAGAGATGGAAAATGAGATTATTAAGGACATTGTACACACACACACACTCACGCATGTACTGACTGTTTTTTAACTTTTTGGAGAATGGGGGAAAATGGGAACTTTGCGGCTTGGCGACATAGCATTTTGTTAAATAAAGGAAAGGCGTCATTGAATATATTTTGGAATGAAAAAAATTTAAAGCTTACCAAAGCGTTGAGAATAATAATCCTTTTATAAATTTTCAAAACTTTTCATCCATAAATTTTTTTTAAAATCGGGATTTAATGAATTCTGCTAAATATGAATATATGACACTTAGAATATTTGTAAGTATCACACAAGGACACTCACAGAAGGTGGAGGTTTACAGAAGTTATGGTACAGAGTAGCTAAACCATGTGGTCGCTGTGGTGTAGTGGTAGTGCGTTGGACTGCTACGCAGAGTGTCCGGGGTTCGAATCTCGGCACAGGCAAAATCAGAAAGTAGAAAAAAATAATTTTTCTACACGGCACCACCTCTTGGCAGGCAATGTCAAACCTACAAGAGTAAAATTTGCCATGAAAAGCTTTTCACTTCGCCGTCCGGATTCGGCATTAAGCTGTAGGTCCCTTCCATTCATGTACAAATCTAACACGCACAACATGAGTGGATGCGAAAAGCTCGGCCTAGGCCCTCCATGGGCTGTTGTGCCATTAAAAGTAAAGTAAGTAAGTAGCTAAACCAGACTAGAGGCAAACCAAGTAAAAATTCAAAGACCAAAAATTAGACTAAGATTCACACCAAAATGCAACCAAAAGTCAGATCAAAATTCAATGCACACAAAAACAGATCGGTCTTAAGACCGAAACTCTGACCAAAACTTGACTAAATCGCTGATCACAACTGAAACTTATATTTAAACCATTCATATTCAGACTAAAAACAGATCACATTTTAGACCAAAAATAGAACTACCATATAGATAAAAATTGAAGTCGATATTGACTAAAAAACTGAGACCAAAAATACCATCAAAGATCACACCGATATTTAGACCAAAAGCCTCATACTCAGTCCGAAACTCAGACCAAAAAATTGGACCAACCTCAGATCATTAAAAATTTAGATGAAAAATCATACCTAAATTAAATCTAAAAGTTATGCCAATCAATATTGAAACCAGAAAGTAAATCAAAATTCAAACCCATAAATAGCCCAAAAATCAAACTAAAATTCGGGCCAAAATTCAGACTAAAAAGCAGGTACAAAAACAGGTCAAGAATCAGTGAACAAATCAGATCGAAGTTCATTCCGAATTTGGGCAAAAAAATGTGTCTATAACTTAGTATGAGTTTAGACCAGATTCGACAAAAATTCTGAAAAACCCTGTCCGAAAATCAGACTAAAAAATTAGACCAACCTCAGCGCAAAAAAACAATATAAGTTTAAATTAGAAGTCATACCTAAATTAAATCTAAAAATAAATAGCCCAAAAATTAAACCAAAATTCGAGCCAAAATTCAGACTAAAAATCAGGCATAAAAACAGGTCAAGAATCAGTGAACAAATCAGATCGAAGTTCATTCCGAATTTGTGCAAAAAATCTGACCATAAATCAGCTTGAGTATAGACTAGATTCTATCAAAATTCTGACTATATTTCACCAAAGAAAATTCATACTCAGATCTAGAACACTGCGCTACAAATTGGAATGACATAAAGCAATCGGGATAAGTGACCACTTTTTGCATAGCAGAAGTGCTCCAGAGTACTGAAGTTAAATTTTTGTTTTCACCCGTTCCTTAAATTTGCCGATTTTTGTATAATACATATTGGTATAATACATAAAAAATAAAATATTTTGGTTATTTTTACATCTTAGAATGTTTTGATCTGAGAATGTGTTCAGAATTTTATAGTAAAATTCTCCGGAGAATATATTTTTTGAAGGTCTCATTCTTATTCTTCAACAGCCCATATAGGGCTGTATTTGTACATGAAGGGACCAACAGTTTTATGCCGAAACCGAACGGCGAAGTGAAAAGCTTTCCATAGGCAATTTCTACTCTTGAAGGTTTGTCATTGCCAGCCAAGAGGTGGTGCTGTGTAGAAAAAATTATTTTTTCTACTTGTCGATTTGGCCTGTGCCGAGATTTGAACCCCGGACGCTCTGCGTAACAGTCCAACGCACTACCACTACGCCATAGCGACCACGCCAATTCGATCAGTTGGCATTATTTTTGCATAATGCCTATCCGATGCGAATGCATTATTCACAGAACATTAATCCAGGAGAAAAGTGTAGACTATATCTAGAACCAACAAGAAAGGTGTATTTATATATATAGGGAATTCACCGTTTTTAGAAGGATTTTTTGGTAAAGTTCATCTATTAGAGTATATCTGTGCATGTATGTATGTATTTTGAGCAGGCTTCCATGAAAGTTAAGTTTACCATAGAGAGAATAATAAAAATGAATATGGAACAGGCAGATCAGACGATGTTTCGGAACCAGCCGTGGTTCCGAAGTACTGATCTGAGTGGTGTTTCTTAGTTTTCAATAATCCAATATGTAAGTTACTCATATCTGAATTTTAAAATGTTCAATCTGTTGATAACATGTTGGCCTTAAATAAATTTAAGGCAACATGAGCGTACGGGCTTTGTCAAATTATTTTTGCAAAATACATTTTTATAGTGAATAATTTCTACTCACTTGCCCCTTACCCCTTTAATTTCATTTATATTGCAAGTGGTCGCTGTGGCGTAGTGGTAGTGCATTGGACTGCTACGCAGAGTGTCCGGGGTTCGAATCTCGGCACAGGCAAAATCAGAAAGTAGAAAAGATAATTTTTCTACACGGCACCACCTCTTGGCAGGCAATGGCAAACCTACAAGAGTAAAAATTGCCTATGAAAAGCTTTTCACTTCGCCGTTCGGATTCGGCTTTAAACTGTAGGTCCCTTCCATTCATGCACAAATATAACACGCACAACATGAGGGGATGCGAAAAGCTCGGCCTAAGTATTGCAAGCAATATGTTTTGGTATCTCCCCTCCTTATTTGCCTCCTACTTTGTATTCTTTTCATGCTCCATAATCATTCTCTATTCTCATAATTAATATTTTTACATTTTTGTTTATATTTACCATATTTATAAAAAAAAAAAAAATGGTTCTATTGTATTTGTTAATTATTTGCATATGTTTCTTTTGCTTTTGCCGATCGTCACCTTCCATTTCAATAAAATTATTGCATGACATTAAGCAATTCATCTTTCGCTTGCATGATTTAAAAATTGGCGTGTTATATTGTATTAAGTGTGTGAATAGACCAACAAATCTAAAAGAAAAAATATAGCAACAAATTAAACGCATACTAAACTTGCATACATTCTAATCTTACATAGACATGACAGTTTAATCTACTTGATAGTGTACTTGAAAGTAAAAGTTAAAGCATGAAAATGCATTAAGTTTGATTTGAAGCTGTTACGACAAGGTCAATTTATGATAAATATTTTTATGCGTTGTAGAGTAATAAGAAAAAAAATTTGTCATACAAAAAAGAACGTGCCACACATGAAAACTGACAAACTGAGCAGACAAATTTTTTTCGAAGCTTACCTTGAAGTTTTCAATTTGTTGAAGTTTTGAAAAAATCTTCAATATTTAATGGACTATATGCATTCTGTCAGAAAAGTACCGTTACAGATCATTTAAAACCCCAGTTTGAAGAGATTATCAAATTCTTGTTGTCGCTAAGTTGGCACCACTTTCCTCTCCCCTGACCTGAATCTCGAGCGCGTTTCTTGTTTACAGTGCACGATTTTGTCAAATGTGGTGTTAGATTTGCATCGCTCTGGTCGTGAAGGGAATGGTAATTTAAGTTTGAGAGCAAATTCATCAAATGCCAAGTTATGGATTTTGCACTACGCCAACGCACCATCTCACTAGCCTATCATTATGAACGAATTTCGGGCCAAAACCTCAACGAATGTCATGGAACAGTCATCGTATTCACCTGACATGGTCCGGCTGACTTTTTTCTGTTTTTCAAAACTCAAATTATCACTTCGAGGCACCCGTTTTCAGTTTGTCAGTAGAAGACGAAAAAGAGAATTAGCGGCAAGAACTGAAGTCGATTTTGGAGAATGCGTGATTCAGTCACTTGCATCAGGTTGCGCCAATTTGAAGTTGAAATATGTAATATGTTTTAGTTACGTCATGTAACTTTTGTTTTGATTATGTAAGTATCAATTGGCCAAAGTGTAAACAACATAACCTTTTTTGCGTTATAAACATGTCAGCATACTTATGTGCCAAATGAACAGTATTTGCGGGAAGATTTGTTTTTCTCCCTGAATTAAAAAAAAAGTGATGCTGAAAGTCATAGTACCAAAGTTCTGTCGGAAGATTACTGTGGATATACTCAATCGATTAAAAGATGAAGATTTTGATACGGATACGGTCAAAGGAACGCCCTGACCAAGTTAAAAATGAAGAATTGGAGATATTACTCGACCAAGAAGACTCGTGCCAAAAGCAAGAGGAACTTGCAATAACATTCGGAGTTACTCAAGCAGCAATTTCCAAGTGCTTAAAACCATTGGGGTTCATTCAAAAGGAAGGAAATTGGGTGCCATGCGACTTGAAGCCGAGAGACGTCTCAAATTCGGCTTCAGCGCTATAAAAATATGTAAGTCGTTCTTGCCTCTAATTATTTCTGACGAATTATTCCTGATTTCATTCATTACGACAACCCGAAGCACAAGAACTTGTATGAGAAGCTCGTCCAATCATTAACATCAATGCCGTAGCAGAATATTCATGGTGCCAAGGTAATGCTCTGTGTTTGGTAAGATAAGGAGGGTGTCATCTATTATTACCTGCTAAAACCTGGTGAAAGTATTACGGGAGAGCTGTATCGAAAACAATTGATTCGATTGAAGAGTGCATTGGCCGATGAACCTACTGTGTATGCGCCCAGGCACGAGACCGTAATTTTCAAACATGAGAATGGGCCGCCTCATTTTGCTTGAACGGTTAAAATTTATTTGGAAAATAGTGGATGGGAAGTTTCGGCTTACCCGCCGTATTCATCAGGCCCTGCTCGGTCTGTAAGTGATTACATATTTCGATCGATGCAGAATGGCCCTTACTAGAATACGCTTTACTTAAGTTGAAAGTATCAAAAATTGGATTGATTCGTTCATAAGTAGCATGAAAATATGGTAGATTTCTTGGCAAGGAACTCATAAATTGTCTAAAAGATGGCAAAATGTCATAGCTTCTTACTTTGAATAACGTAATAATTCGATTTTTTATATGGATACAACTATTTTTTTTGGAAAAATATTTCTCATTTTCATGTTATACACTCACAAATTTAAGCAAAAAACAAAAAAAAAACAGACACAAGATATAAATAATAGAAAATGTTCTCACATTGCTTAATTTATATTAAACATTTACATAATAAACTGTTTAAAAACTAGAGGAATAAATAAAAAACCTCACAACAGGCAAAGTTTAAAGTTTAGATAAGCTTTTAAAAAAATTTGTAAATTCTGTTAAATTATTTATTTGAAAGTATATAAAAGATATTTACATTTAAAAGCGATTTTAATTGTTTCTGATATTTTAGTTGTTTTTGTTTTTGATTTTGTGTTTTCTTGCTTTTACTTTTATCTACATATATTTCTTTGATTTCCTTGTGGTTGTTGCTGCCAACAGCTGCCACCGTATCCAATTTATTTATTGCTAAGTTCTTTCTACTTTTTACTGTTTTCTAAATATAAGTCTTTGCATATATACCACATACCACGTATATAAGTATTTCCTCTGCTTTCTTTTTTAATATTTTTTTTATCTGTTTACACTTTACATAAATTATTTATAGTAGGTAAAAACGAGTACATAGTAGAACTTTAACCTTTTTTGTTACTCTACATTACTAACTCATGTAATTTTTGCGTAGAATTGTTACGTTTACACATATAATATACAAGCATATGTATATTATATGTATGCGTCTAAGAGTGTGTTTGTGTGTGTGTTTATGTGCGTAAACGCTGGTGCTACTATTATGACACTTAGCTTTTTACACCATGACAGATGACATTTTTATTGCCCATGTGAGTTTCTCTCTTCATATTTTTATATCATCTAATATTTGTTCTCTCATGCTATATATTTATAATACTATACAATATTCTTGCGTAGTTGCTTGGGGTTTTAAATTTTCTTTTTTCTACTAAAGCTTCTTATTGTTGTGTCTTAAGCATTTTATTGCTATCGTGTGTGTTGTTGTTGTTGTCGACGACGACGACGACTTTGTAGTCTTCGTTGTTTTATGCTCATTTGACTGTAACAGGAAGGCGGCAACAAAAAAGAAACAAAGACAACAACAAATAACAAATATACCATATATATTGTATATAAGTAAGAAAAATCATAAAAACTTTAGAAAGCAACAGAAATTTGATGAATTTCTCGAGGGTGCATTGAGGGTGCACACACAGACAAGTTGAAAGGATAGAGGAAATTACTAGACCTCGTAAAATTATTCATAACTACCTACGTAAGTATAAATAAACTTGAAATATTGATGTTAAGACTGCTCAAAATTTAAGATAATAATGAAAAATATACAAATGAGCAGTTTTCATTATATTGGCAAATTGGAGGCAAGTTTTTCTTAGACTTATTAAGTTTATTGGGAATACTGCTAACATGGATGCCTCAGGCTTGAGGTCTTGTTGGCACATTTAGTCATTTATTGTAGTCTTGTTTTATATTTCAATATTAATGAAAGAGATTTATAACTTTATTATTTATTCTTCATTTTTCTCACATGTAATCTCATGAAATGGCAGTAAATAATTGTGCATTCATTGCATTGGCATATTCACATAACATTTATTATGTTGAATTTGAAGGAGGAGAAATATGAAGAAGTCCAAGTAATTGAGAGTGAAGAATCTACCAAATGAAACTAAATCTTAAAACAGCATAGGGCAATAAGTCTTCTGTTATACCCACTCGCTCTTGTTTTCCTTCTCATTCTCATACAATATATCACTGTAATAAATCGTAATAAATCGTTTGCTGGCAAACGACTTTAAGCTTTTCTGCATTCACATTTTGTAGCAATCTGCTATGAAGGCTTCTCGAACTTGGTTAAACATTTCCAAGATTTCATACTCTTTCATTATTCACCCACTTCCATTTTTCTTCATCTTCAGCGTAGTAAATGCAATTAAATGCATGTCAATGCAATGACTAAATGGCAAGCCATAAACTGTTGACCACAAGAAAAACAACAACAAGGATACTTACTACATACAGATGTCATTGCTCTTTTGTATAATTGGTCTTTTATTGTTCATTGCTACTACTCTCTTTATCTCTCTCTCTCTCTCTCATTTTTCCACCATTTGATTCTCTCTCACATACCTACGTCATTAGTTTGAGATTTATTTGATGTGACTGTTGAACTTACAATGTACGTTGTTCATATTTAATACATACACTCAATGATGGTGTAGAAACAAATATGAATACGGTAATTTGAGAGTAGCATAAGCATAAAGGATAGGTGATGTTGTTCGTTTGCAAGAATATATATATATAGAGAGAGAGAGAGAGTTGTAGAGAGCGACTACTTATTATTGAGCTCACAAATCACATTTATTTTATTTTAATAACAGAGCACGTTATCCATGAAAAACTCAAACTTTTGCTTGCGACGGTGAGAAAGGAGTGTAATTTCGAAATAGGATATTGTGCTGAAGATTTTTGCTTAAGGAAATACTTAATGCTGGACTATAATTAATTTCTTCTTCTTACATTTCAAGGTCGCTGTGGCGTAGTTGGTTGTACTTTGGCCTGCTACGCAGAGTATCCGTGATTGAAATCTCAACACAGGCAAAATCAATAAGAAGAAAAAAAAAAAATTGTGCTTGCCACCCACCACCTCTTGGCAGGCAATGGCAAACCTACAAGAGTAAAATTTGCCTATAAGAAGCTTTTCTCTGTGCCGTTCGGATTTGCCATAAAACTGTAGGTTCCTTTCTTTCATGTACAAATATAGAACGCACAACAAGATTGGATGCAAAAGGAAAAAGCTTGGCCTAGGTCCTCTATGAGCTGTTGTGCCCTTAAAAGAAGATAGAAGTATATGCAAAGTTGTTATTAGCCATAATTATTCAAGCTTATTTTGGTTACATTATTGCATTTTATTGACAATATCAAGTTACATCGTTGTATTTTTTTTGAATATTTTAGTTAAATAAGAATATGGAAATAAACTCGTAAACATTGGATCTTCATCTCTCAACACCTGCTTCCTCTAACCATTGCATGCTATCAACTTCTGGATAAATACATGCACTTTTGTTATTGTCTTTAGGGCATTTAGCATTTAATGATTTTTTCATAAATTTTTTATCACTGCTCACAAATCTAGCAGTGACAATTTTATATCACTTGAATTCTTTGGAAGTAATACGTAAGTTCAAAAATAAGGTTTTTGACAGTTAGATTCATGTCCTGCAATGAAAAATCTATAAAAATGTACCAACATCGCGAATTAACTTACGATATTCTTTCTTAAAAACAGTGTGATCTAAAGCTGTGCAGTTACTGTCGAGGTACATATAGCAATTACCTCATCAGCCAGTAAAATTTTCAACAAATTTATTTTTACCCGCATCCTCAACCCCATCAAAGATAAGCTGCGGAAACCACATCAGATAAGCTGCATCAGATAAGCCGCATCAACCACATAAACATTATAAGGCTTATAAGGCTAAAACAATTAAGTGGTCGCTGTGGCGTAGTGGTAGAGCGTTGGTCTGTTCCGCAGAAAGTCCGGGGTCCGAATCTCGGCAAAGACATAATCAAGAAGTAGAAAAAAAATTAAAAAATTTCCTACACAGCAGCACCTCTTGACAGGTAAATTTTTCTTATCCTCTCTAAACCGTTCGTTCGCACTACATAGTCGATACTGGTAAAAACCTGAAGTTCATTGTAATAAACGCCATATTGGCTTTCTCTTTTTTGTCCTGTGATTGCATTCCCTTTCTCATTCTCCCACCTTCTTTCTCCAACCTGTAAATCTTCATTCCAATCAACACAATGCTCTGTATTCATAGACGTACATACTGCGTGTTAACGTGAACTTTAAAAAAAAACAAAAAAGATTCAGTGAGTAAAACTCCCACCTATACCTTTGCCGACTACTTTGCCAAGATGTGGGACTCAATTGAACGCAACGTCATTTGGGGAGCGCTTTAGAATAAACCTCAAATAATAATCAACTTAATAAAGAAGCAAGATTCAGAATGCACAGCCCGGATCGCACACGCTGCTCAAACAAGCCTTGACACAGCCACTTACTTATATTCGCTGTATCTCTTGATTTCGTCCGCCGCTCTGTGCCAAACAGGCGTAATACAGGCATTTACACTGTTCAGATTACCTGCAATAGACTGCGATTATTAAGCTTATAAATATAGAAAAATGAAAATCCCTAATGACTGAGGATACACTTTCACTTTTTACTTTGGTAACGTTGAGAAATTCTGCTACCTGGAAAGTCACATTTTTACAGACGGCATCGCCTCTGACGATGCCGACCGTAGAGTTATATTATCGTAAAGGCCAGAGTAGGATTTATCAATCTACGCAATATATGGAGAGCTAACGACCTATACTTCAAAACCTAAATTCATATAAATGAAAGTTATATTATAAATATTGTTTTATTTGGAATATTTAATACAATTTAACAATTTTAATATAAGTTGTTTTATTTGAAATAATGAAATAGATTTTTAAGAACGGTAAATTTAAATATCAATTACAAGCGAGGTTAATCGACACCGTTGCTGTCAAGAAACTCTAGCTTACTGGACTGAGTTTTTTATATATAATCTACGCTCTGCGCTTAAACCTCATATACGCTATAGTATAAGAGATGAAGATACAGGTGCAGTCTCGAAAAAGTGGGACTATGTCACTTATAAGTACCTATACAAATGTATTACGCCTGCTTGAATCCGTCCTATTTTATGGTTCTGAGACTTGTCTGCTCAATATCAACATTAAACGCTGTAAAAATTGCTATGAAAAGCTTTTCACTTCGCCGTTCGGATTCGGCTTTAAACTGTAGGTCCCTTCCATTCATGTACAAATATAAGACGCACAACATGAGTGGATGCGAAAAGCTCGGCCTAGGCCCTCCATGGGTCATTAAAAGTAAAGTAAAGTAAGTCTATGCTCATTAAATTCTCTACATATTACACGAAAAAGATAATTTTGAGCATAATTTGTTCTGTATATGCTGAGTTTAATAGGAATCAAATAACGTGAGCCTCTACAGGGTATATTAAAGTTTATTTCGTTTAGTAAAAATGAAGATGATAAAATGCCATTCAAAAGCTTTACAAGAAATGTTACATTCAGCATTTTTCTTCAGCTTATCAATGTCGGTAGATTTAGAAGTTTTAATCGATGTTCATTCGGTGGAAGATTTAATAGAGAAATCCAACGAAAGCTCCTCAATGCAAAAATAATACCAGGTGTAAAACGATGAAACCGGTAATTTTATGTTAAGAAAATACTTACTTTACTTACTTTTAATGGCACAACAGCCCATGGAGGGCCTACGCCGAGCTTTTCGCATCCACTCATGTTGTGCGTGTTATATGTGTACATGAATGGAACAGTTTAAAGCCGAATCCAAACGACGAAGTGAAAAGCTTTTCATAGCAATTTTTACTCTTGTAGGTTTGCCATTACCTGCCAAGAGGTGGTGCCGTGTAGAAAAATTATTTTTTCTACTTTTTGATTTTGCCTGTGCCGAAATTCGAACCCCGGACAGTCTGCGTAGCAGTCCAACGCACTACCACTACGCCACAGCGATTACCTCGATAACACCTCGCTGATCCCAGAAAACACAGAACATTGTCTTCTTTCCGAAGCAATTTGGCTTTGCTGTCGAATTGGGCTTAACATATGATCGCTTGCGTTTGTGATTCAATTCTCGAAATAGATCCATTTTTTATATCCAGTAACAATTCGATGAAGATATGACTTTCTTTTGTACCTGGTGAGCAACATTTCACAGGTGGTTTTTCGATTTTCTTGCTGTCTTTCAGTCAATTCATGTGGCACCCATCTTCCCACCTTCAAAATCAATCCCATGGCTTTTAAAGGTTGGGAAATGCATTGTTGGATCACATTTAATTGTTCTGCAAGTTGTTCATGCGTTTGACCATCAACCTCATCCTCATCGAGGAAAGCTTACGATTCGGCATCTTCAAACTTTTTCGGTGGTCTTCCACTTTCATCGTTTCTCACATCAAAATCGTCACTTTTAAACTTATTGAACCACTATCACTCATTGCACTGTGTTTTCCCTAGAGCAAGCTGGCCTGACCGTAAGCTTTCACAAGCATTCGATGAGATTCCAAAGCAGATTTCTTCAATTGGAAACAGTAAATCAATGATGTCGGCATATCGTAGTTTCTAGACACAAAATTCGACATTTTTACGAGCAAAAAAAGAATGTTGTTGTATGAAACTTGATTGTTTATGAGCTGAATATTGTTGACAGAACCAAATGCGAAGAAATGGCGCCAATGATTTGGTTTGACAGAGCGTATAGGTTTATCTAGCGACACAGAGATGGCGATATCGGTTTCATATGTGTACACCTGGTAAATTGTTTTTAAATCAACTCAATTTTATAGCAGTTGTATTGAGGTTTCCAGACAGGAAATGCATATTCAAGGAAGGGCCTGACAAGTGAGGTGAATAGCGTTTTTGTTGTATAAGGGTCGTTAAACTTCTTTGACCAGCGTTTAACAAATCCTAAAGAACGAGTTGATATGTAAGGTAAAACTTAATTTGAAGTCCATTGTCACACCCAGCAGACATAGGTTGCCTCCTTGTAAATATCATAAACTTCCATTTATCCAGATTGAGTAACATCATACATACATACATACATACATATATATACGTATGTACATACAATATTCGTCACGCGTAAATAATGAAGTAAATTAAACCATACCATGCAATATCGTGAATTCAATGAAAAGTAATGCAAATAATTTAAATAATGTAAATTACTTTGATTTTTTATTTTTAATTTAGAAAATTCTTTTTCCTAATTTGTACCATAAGTTCATCAATTAGAGTATATTCTAGGTATACCATATATGAATTTTATACAGGCTTTTATGAAAATTCTTCCCATAGAGAGAATAACAACAAAAACTGAATAACACACGCGGTAAATGACATGAAGAAGTGGTAGATTTTCATGTCATGGGTTTTCTTTATTTTTTTAATTGACATCAAATTCTTTACATTTCTCTACAAATTGTTTACGCTGTTCACTTTTCTTTGCGCTAACGTAATTACTGCTGAGATGTAAGCTCAGGTGGTAATTGCTTTTGCATTTTGCACATCTATAAGTTTTCGGAGGAGATCACAATGAAGGCGCTTGAACTGTCGGTGTAGCATTTTCTATATAACCAAAATGCTATTTTGCGTAGATCTTCCGAATCATTTGCAGTACAGCACCGAAATTTCATACCAGAGCATTGGTTGCAAAATGTTGTGCTACGAGGGTAGATCAATAAGTACCCGTGTTAGGAATGAGGAGGCAAGTTTTTCACAAATTTTTTATTTTCTATTTTTCAACGTAATCTCCTCGAATTGGTGATCAAATTTTTTACTAAAAACTGATAGCGAGCGCCCTCTATCAATCGAGTATGAATCATAAGCGAATCAGCGGCGCCCTCTATCAATCGATAGAGGGATAGAGAGGTCTTCTATCGATTGATGGAGGGAGAATAGTGGATGGATATGTGCTGCCCATCATTTATGTGTAAGTATATATATATGAATCCTCATTTGTTTCAAACTTGATTGGTAGAGGGCGCTACTCTTCATTTCCGTGACAATTTCCGTTTTGCCACGATTATCTTTTACCTCCTCGTAAATATAAAAACGACTCTAAAGATGTAAACTTCAATAAACTTTCAAATAACTTTCAAAAATAACACAAATCAACTTCTAATTTTTAAGAAATTGTACGTCCATTCACAATTCACTGAGACATATTAAATTATTCTGGCATACTTACTTGTTGATGGTGTTCTTTCATAAATGCACATACATACATACATACATACATACATATTTACATAAATATGTAAATATAAAAGCCTAGGGACATCATAATTTTGTTGTATTACTACAATTTCATTCTGTGTACATATTTTTTATTGCTTTTTTTTTATTATTATTATTGTATTATTATTTACCTAAATTTTTTCGGTAGTTAAATTTTGTGGTTTTTAGTAAAATGGTTTTCCTTTGTCTTGTTTTTGTGTGTTGTCAATGTTTGTTTTCGAATAAAACTTTTACCAAAAACATTTGTATGCAAACAATATGTAATTCAATTATTGAAGGGAATGTCATAAAAACCTAGATAAAGCCATGCAAAATTTCACTCATGCAAGTCACTTTTGGGTGGGGGGAGACGGACGTCATGCTCGTGCTTCAAACCTTTAGGTAAGTTTTCGAAGAATGTCTACGTTTTTCTATTTTTCTGTGTATTTCTTTATTTTTTCATGTAACTTTTATTATTAGTAGTTGAAAGCTTTCAAAAGCATGAAACCGAATAAATAATATTGGAGGTGAAATCGCTTTAGGCGAGGTATGAGCTGCATGATGCTTGGAAGAAGGAGAGAGAGAGAGAGAAACGAAAATGTCGTCACCTTTCTATTAACCTTATATACTTTCTATTAAACCTAGAGTACTATTCCTCTCCCCCCCTTGCCCCTCCTTAGTACTAACGGTCGCCTGTGAGGGTACTTTGAAAAAACAATACAACTTTTGACTTTTTAAAACCTTCAATTTATTTTAAAAAAAAAAGTGCCAAAACATATTTTATATGTTTCTAATGTAAGGAAATTAAATAATTCAATAACTTTTTTTAATAATAATAAAAATAGTTCATTTTATATGTTTCTAATGTAAGGAAATTAAATAATTCAATAACTTTTTTTTTGGTAATAATAAAAAGTGTTCATTTTGAAGAGGAACATATTTTTTATCATCTTTTTGAAAGAGATCATTAAAAAAAATAAAAAAAATTTAATTTTAATGCAAACGAACTTAAATAATTCATATATCATTTTAAAGGTATTCGTCTTTACTTTCAAACTTAAAAATAATTAACCATTTAACTTTTATATTATGACTTGTACATAAAAATGAAGTCAGTCTTTTTTTGTATCACATTGATAACATTTTGGAGTGTTTCGCAGTTGGTCTTTTTGACAGCTGCCACTTGATTTATGCTCAGCTTGGTTTGCATTTCATAATAAATAGACTTACTCCGGAACAACGTTTGCAAATCGTGCAAATTTATTACCAAAACGAGATGGCCTCCGATCCCGATTTTCACAAGAAAATTTTGTTCAGCTATGAAGCTCACTTTTGGTTGAATAGCTAGTAAGTTAATAAGCAAAATTGTCGCATTTGGAGCGATCATAATCCACAAGCCATTGTCGAGACGACGTTACATCCTCAAAAAGTCACTGTTTCGTGTGCTCTATGGGCAGAGGGAATCATTGATCCATATTGTTACAGTCAATTGGGAACGCTATAGAGCCATGATTAATGAATTAATGACTTTTTCGTGCCTGAATTGGAGGATGTTGATGTGGACGACCTTTGGTTCCAACAAGACAGCGCTACATGCCATACACAGCCAACGAAACAATCAATTTATTGAAGGAAACTTTTGGTGAGCCCATTACATCGCGTCGTGGGCCTGTGGCGTGGCCTCCAAGATCGTGCGATT
Source organism: Palloptera scutellata (assembly GCA_958295655.1). Lineage (NCBI taxonomy): Eukaryota > Metazoa > Arthropoda > Insecta > Diptera > Pallopteridae > Palloptera > Palloptera scutellata. The sequence goes on from OY282449.1 coordinate 54,820,413, forward strand.
TAACACCGCTGGACTATTTTTTGTGAGGTTATGTGAAGTCGCTTGTCTACGCAGATAAGCCCGAGACGACTGACGCCTTGGAAGAGAATATTCGGCGCGTTATTACAGACATATGGCCCCAATTGCTACAAAAAGTGGTCGAAAATTGGGCCTCTCGGCTGGAAATTATTCGAACCAGCCACGGCGACCACTTGCCCGAAATCGTTTTTAAAACATAATGGCAAATCCTTCTCTTTATAACAAAGTTAAATTCTTGGCCATAACATTAAATTATATGCGTTTTATTTCTTCTTGAAAACCACACTTCTATAAAAAAAAACACCCTGTATAAAGAGTTAAGGGCAAATTAAACATTTCTCTCTCACACCAGTTGATTTCGAGATCAATGTGAATATGAGAGTGAGGTTCGCAATGTCAATCATTGAAATATCGGATACAACATTAAGCCGCCTGGAAGCGGTAAAGGTGCACTCGTAAAAGGTGCTTACAAACAGCAAAAGAACACCATGGCTATTAAGAACACAGAAAGAAAACTGTTGTCGAGCTTACATTTATTTACTGAGAAATATTTGGAGTCAAATGTTTCTCACTCTCTGAAAATTATTTGGAGTGAAATGTTTCTCACACTCTGAAAATTATTTGGAGTGAAATGTTTCTCACACTCGGAAAATTATTTGGAGTGAAATGTTTCTCAAGCTCTGAAAATTATTTGGAGTGAAATGTTTCTCAAACTCTGAAAATTATTTGGAGTGAAATGTTTCTCAAACTCTGAAAATTATTTGGAGTGAAATGTTTCTCACACTCGGAAAATTATTTGGAGTGAAATGTTTCTCACACTCTGAAAATTATTTGGAGTGAAATGTTTCTCAAACTCTGAAAATTATTTGGAGTGAAATGTTTCTCACACTCTGAAAGTTATTTGAAGTCATATGTTTCTCACACTCTGAAAATTATTTGGAGTGAAATGTTTCTCAAACTCTGAAAATTATTTGGAGTGAAATGTTTCTCACTCTCTGAAAGTTATTTGAAGTCATATGTTTCTCACACTCTGAAAATTATTTGGAGTGAAATGTTTCTCAAACTCTGAAAATTATTTGGAGTGAAATGTTTCTCTCTCTCTGAAAGTTATTTGAAGTCATATGTTTCTCACACTCTGAAAATTATTTGGAGTGAAATGTTTCTCACACTCTGAAAATTATTTGAAGTCAAATGTTTCTCACTCTCTGAAAGTAATTGAGAGTGTCCGTTAAATATTCTGAAAAGTTCAAAGCTGCCTACCACTGGTCGATATCAAGATCACTGTGAGTGTGAGAGTGAGGTTCGCTATATCAACCGCTGAACTATACTTGAATGTTTGGGATCTCTCCGTGGTGAAACAGAATTATCGCAATTTTTTCCCTCTAAAATTACGTTAGTTTCCTAGGAGTAGTAAAACCATTTGTCTTTTCTAAAGATCTAGAAAATTCTCAAAAGTTTGATCTGAAGGATAAAATTATTGTCAGCTTTCGGAAGACATACCTATCTGCCAGAAAACCTCGATATTCTAGTGGGTGCATAGAATGTAGACTAGACTGTCACCCGGGAGGTTACGGATTTGATTCTCATCTATGTCTCCTTCTGGCATTTCTATCGATATGAAGTGTATGAAAGTTATAGGAAAGGGTACAAGTACACTGCTTGGTAGGCAATGTCAAAACCACTATGTGATAACAAATTAATACTGGTCGCTGGGAATCGACGTTTAACTGTAGGTACAGCCCACATGGTATTACAGTGGACCTCATTAACCTAAGTATATCCTACTATAAGACAGATACTCTAACCTAACCTACTTATCAGCGTATCGCTTAAGGAACAGATCAGCGATCTGAAACGGCATGAAATAACAGCATAGAATTTGGGCACTTAAATGATATTCTACAAAAGAAATAAACTATAATCACTTTGCCTCCTGAATATTTTAAGTTAAGCAGGTGGTCGCTTCAATTAATAAATAATTTATAAAAATCTTTATACAAATTCACTTGCATCATTTCTACCATTTATATAAAAAAAAACAAAAAACAAAAAAAATTTAAATAAAGAAAAATAAATCTTTCAATTCAATTTTGAAATACTATACAGGCTGCGCCATCTTCTATGTCGGTATGTGAATGTTGAATATTTTTTATGAGGTATTTTCTATTTATTTTGGTCCTTTACAATTTATTTGGGCTAGTTTTTGAATACGACATCAATCAAGTGGCCGCCGTTATTGAGCAAAGCAAAATGTGCCTTTTTGCCGCCTTTTAGATCACATCTTCGAGCATCTGTCTGGCTTGAGCTCGTCAACGGTCCGAGGCTTGCTGGCGTGCACTTTGCTTTGCAAATAACCCCACAAAAAGAAGCCCGTAGGGGTTAAATCTTGAGATCTGGGCAGCCAGTCAATGTCCATTGAATTTGCGTTGCATAAACTGTATTCTTTGATTTACAGTGTGGCATGGCGCACCGTCTTGTTGAAACCAGTAACCGGCCAGACATTTTGCACATATTTGCGGGCAGACATAATGAGCCAACATCCACTGACATCGATTCCCATCGACTGTTTCGCCTTCTATGAAGAAAAATGGCGCAGCGATATTATTTTGACGTATACGCCGGCCCAAGCAGTCACTTTTTGTTTGAAGAATTTCGTGTGAGTTCTCCGTTCCACAAATGCGTCAATTTTGGTTGTTAACGGCGCCAGTGAGTGTGAAATGGGCCTCATCGGTCATCAAAATTCAGGTTCAGTGTCAATAATTCGAGCGAATGTTTGGCCGTATTCCAAGCGACGTGGACGGATTCATGGTTAACATTGTACTATCGGTTGCATACCGACATAAGGTATGGCGCACCCTATACATACAGACATACATATACATATGTATGCTACATACATACTATGTACGTACGATTTTAAAACTCTCAACTGTTAGGCTTCGTTTGAATGGATCAAGTATTCACATTGATGAGTGAAGCGAAATTTGTCGGCTGCTTAAAATATGTACGAGCATGCTTTCCAAGTACGAGTTTTTAATTGCTCTTGTTTGGAAATATTTAAAAGGAGATAAAATTGCCTTCTTTCCACTCTGTTTAATTCCCGAATCATTTGTAGTGTATATTTCAGATGGCGCACGGTATTGACAGCATTTTTTAAATAGTTTGCAAATATCGCAGAAATACTTCAATGAAATTGTGCAAATGAAAGAAATAATAAAAAGTATAAATAAAAATAAATTGTTTACTGAATATTTATATCGAGAAGGAAAAAAACTATTAAAATGTACTATACTCGTATGCATGTAAAAAATCATATACTATATTAAATTGAAGAATGCTTATTAATTCTTTTAAGATTTGTAAATGATTTCAGAATTCAAATTAATCCAAACAACTCTTTTGAGAAAAAGAAATTTTAAAAATAAAGTATAAAAAGAGTTAGGTAAATGGATCGATTGATAGTACAATATATAGATGGATTGAATTTTTCCATGAATTTGAAGCGCTTCCCTAAGATGCACTTAAAGAACGCGGACTATCTGCTCCCGGGATGCTTATACTTAGGAAAAAATTGATACCTTTTCACAAAGCGAGAAATATTTATTTCTAAAAATTAGGTAAAGAAGCTTGCTGTACGTAACAAAGTAGAACTTTTAAAAGTCAAACAGTCTGCTCTTCGAAAAAAGTTGACTAAGGAATAAAACCTTAACATCACAATAAATAATTCGTGACTACCCCGATATACCAGATACACAAGTATGAAACCGGTAATGGCATCTCTGTGTCGCTAGGTAAAACTATACGCTCTGTCAAACTAAATCATGTAGAAAAATTATTTTTTTTACTTTTTGATTTTGCCTGTGTCGAGATTCGAACCCCGGACACTCTGCGTAGCAGTCCAACTCACTACCCCTACGCCACAGCGATCACTTGATCCATATCATTTCTTAAATCCCAGGGGCTACTATAAAAAGGGTCTAAGGATAAAAAAAAGCGACTTGTCGACAGAGATCACCCAATTCTCTTGCGAGACAAGGATCGCCCACATGCTACAAGAATATCACTTCTCACACAAAAGAAGAAAATTTGAAAGCTCTCCTTCAGGATCCGTAATATTTACCAGGAACATCTTTACAATAAAAGTCTGATTTTTGATCGAATTTGGCCTTTATTTGACTTAATTTTGGTTTTAGTAATCTGAGTAGTCTAATCTTTGGTCTGAATTTTGGTATCGTACTTGATGTCTGATTTTGATTTTTGTCTGCTGTTTGATCCAAATTTAACATAGTTTTTTGATGTGAATTTAATCAGATCTTTGTTAATTATTTCTGGTTAGTTTCAATTTTGAATTTTGCTTTAAATTTAGGTATTGTTTTTGGTCACATTGTGATTTAAAATTTGTTATGAATTTTGATTTGAATTTTTGTCTGAACTTTGGTTTGATTTTTGCACAAAATTTCGGGCGGATAATTAGACTGAATTTCTGTCAAGCTTTTGGTTTAACCTTTTCCGTCTGATTTTTGATCTAAATTTCCTAAAGGTAAAATTATACGCTCTGTTAAACCAAATTATTGGCGCCATTTCTTCGCATTTAGTTCACAAACAATCAAGTTTCATACAACAACATATTTTGTAGCGCGCTAGGTACAAAAGAAAGGCATGTCTTCATCGAATTGTTACTGGCGATGGATCTGAAAAATGTATCTATTTCGAAAATCCCAAACGTAAACGATCATATGTTAAGCCTGGTATGTTAAGCCCAGCCAAATCGACAGCAAAGCCAAATCGCTTCTGAAAGAAGACAATGTGCTCTGAGTTTTCTGGGATCTGCGAAGTGTTTTCTGGTTTGACCTTCTGAAACCAAGTGAAACAGTTACTGGTCAACAACGCTTTGTGCCAAAAACGTCCAGAATATCAAGCTAGGCAACATAAAGTGATTTTTCTTGATGACAATACACCATCACATCACATCGAACAAAACAGACTCGGGAATTGATAGATTCGTACAGCTGGGAAGCCCTCTCCCACGCAGATAAGGCTTATTCACCAGACTTGGCTCCATCTGACAACCACTTACCATATTTTCATCAATGGGGCATGCACTTGCTGAGGAACACTTCGATTCGTATGAATATGTGAAAAAATGGCTTGGTGATTGGTTTGACTCAAAAAAGGAACAGTTTTTTTGGCGAGGCATTCACAAATTGCCAGAGAGCTGGGCAAAATGTGTAGCTAGCAATGGCCATTAGTTGGAAGATTGAATATATAACCATTTTTCTTAAATAAAAATGTGTTTTTATAAAAAAAACTATACGTGTATACCTGGTACTTTTCTTGCTCAGCTGTTGAATTTGAACCTTCTATGTTACGCATTATGAATTTATATTTATGTACCCTCTTTTTTTGTTAATATCACAACAGCTCATGGGGAAGGTTCTAGGCCGATTAAAGCTACAAATAATAATACAACAAAAATTAATTACAAAGAACTTAAACATTCACAAATAATAAAACATTTACTAAAGATAATAATTTCGCAAACATATAAAAAAATATTTGATTATTTTTCCAATCGCTGTTAAAAAGCAAGCAAAAAACAAAAAAAAAATGAAACGAGAAAAAGGACGAAACATATTTTATTTATTTCATTTCACGAAAGAAAAATAATCTACTTTTTCTATATTAAATATGATTTCAATTTTTTGTTACTCCAGGGAGAGTTTCTTTTTGCAACACACACATACATATGTACATCCTGCAGCATACATACATGTGCACGAGAGTATGTCCTTCAAAAATATATTTACATCTCTTTATTAATGTTGTTTTTTTTTGTAGCTATCCAGTAATTTTAGCTCTTAAGTCTTGAGTGTCACATTTACCGACATCTGTCACTCGTGCCACATCATATAAAAAAAAGAGAAAATGTGTGCATTAAACGAAATCCCATTCATTTTGCTACATTAATGTTGGCTTGCTAGATGGTGGTGGTTGGTGGTTGGTGTTTGGTGGTTGGTGTTTGGTGGTTGGTGATCGGTGGTAGTAGCGGCACAGGAGCAAATGTCGGTGTTGCTGGTGATGATGGTGGCGATTTCGGCAAACTGCAAATGTATACATTCAGTTTAAATTGAATTATGGTTACGAGTAGCAAAAGGCAACTAGGCTGGCAGCCTTAGTGGATAGAGCTCTCTAGGTTGCCACTAATCTTGATAGGTTATAGGTAGATACAATGTGAGTTGTACGAGTTTAGGCACGGTAAGCAAGCAGGAAAGTAGGTTAATATTTTCAGTACCGTTAAAATTATGAAAGTGATAAAAAATGTGATAGAATATGTGACAAAATGCATTAAAATTAACTCGGAGCATGCATACACAATAAAGATGAATGTAACAATTGCTGGACAGAGTGTTGATGCAGATGAAGTTCATGCAGATGTTGAACTAAATAATGAACCTACATTCTTTTTTGCTTTTATTTTATTTTATTTATTTTAGATTTAATGTTTGTTGTGTGCTTAGAAATTTACGATAATCCAAAATGGACTAAGTGGTTTCGGTCAGGGGCCATGATGGACTAACTGCTCCTTTTAATTTAAAAAGAATGCAGAATTTTTATTAAATAAATAAAAAGATTAATCAGTACGAGTATGTTACATACTGATTAGGGTGGATAGGATAGTGAATTATTTCGAAAGAGTTTTACACAACTATAAAAATTTCTGTCCTGTAGTTTTTACCACTATCAAGCTAGAGATCAAAAAATTGTATATACTACTGTGGGCAAAAGTTAGTAAGACTTTGTTCATAATTGAAAATTTTTTTATTCATTCTTCCAAATCTATTTCGTCCTCTTCAAAGTAATCCCCCCCGGCCCCAATACACTTGTGCCAACGTTTTTTCCAATTCTCGAAACAGTTGTTAAAGTCAATTTCCGCAATAGCCTTCAATGCGCTTAGCGATTCATGTTTAATGTCTTCAATTGACTCAAAACGGTAACGGTGTCCACGAAGCGGTTTTTTGAGTTTAGAAAATAGCCAAAAGTCACACGGTGCTAAGTCAGGCGAATAGGGTGGTAGGGTGGTTGCGGAACGATATCAGTCGAATTTTTGGCAAAATGGTCTCGTAAAACCAATGCAGTGATTTTGGGACCAATCGTGCATTCACTCTTCTTAGGCCCAAATGATGTTTTAAAATGGTTTTCACTGATCCTTCCGATATTCCAACGATGCCAGTAAGGTCTCTGGCATCTGACTGTTAATCGTCGATTCTCGAGCACCAATTCCTTGATTTTATTGACGTGTTGATCATCAGTTGATGTTGATGGCCGTCGTGGACGTGGTTCGTCGTCAACGCGTTCTCGACCATCTTTGAACAATTTGTACCAATCAAAAAAACTTGCTCGCGACATACAATTATCACCGAAGGCTTTAGGCCTTTTGGGAGAAGATTGGATCTGGAAATAGTTGCTCCATCGATTGTTTCATGCGCGGTGTGGCAGATGGTGTAGGTTCAGATCCATACCATCAAGTTGAGGTTACAACAACTAACAACTCCCCGTTATCATGTTCCGAATGTAACGAATGCCATTCACAGTCACTGCATTTCCGGCTTCATTTTCACAATATTAACCACGTGGTTCCGCGCTCGGAAGAATCCTAGATGACAGCTGTTTAATTTAAATTTCTGCCGATTGTAACAGTAAAAAAAATAGGTACACAATTTAAATCGTGCACTTTTACTGGGACACCCATAGTTGCTCTGAACACAATACTTAGATCCATTGTTACTCTGAAGAGAATAGATAAAGTACCATAGCCTTCTCTCTATAGAAGTGTAGGTATGTAGGTGGTCGCTGTGGCGTAGTGGTAGTGCGTTGGACTGCTACGCAGAGTGTCCGGGGTTCGAATCTCGGCACAGGCAAAATCAAAAAAAAAAGTAGAAAAAATAATTTTTCTACACGGCACCACCTCTTGTCAGGCAATGGCAAACCTACAAGAGTAAAAATTGCTATGAAAAGCTTTTCCTTCGCCGTTCGGATTCGGCTTTAAACTGTAGGTCCCTTCCATTCATGTACAAATATAACACGCACAACATGAGTGGATGCGAAAAGCTCGGCCTAGGCCCTCCATGGGCTGTTGTGCCATCAAAAGTAAAGTAAAGTATGTGTATGTATATGTGTATCGTGAGGCTGTTAGTACATGATGGGAGAGGGAAGCAGTTATAGAGAGAGTCAGAGAGAAATACATATATTGCATGCATAAAATGCTCAAAGAAAGGCGTTTGTTTCACTTCTTCAGTGTGTAGCGGCTACACGTTTTAGTTTTTATTCTACGCTGTCCAAGATGCGAAAAGCTCGGCCTAGGCCCTCCATGGGCTGGTGTGCCATTAAAAGTAAAAAAAGTAAGCAAAGTCCAAGAGATGGTCACCAATTTTGTTCATTTGATTAACAGAAAATGGGCTGTAAAGCAAGTTTGATTTATTTCTTTTAATTTTGAAAGTTTCAATCTCAAAATTTCTCTGCATTCGAGTCATTTTAAGATGTCAAAAACCTGCGAAATTGTGTCCCAAAATTGATATGATCTTTTAACTTCTCCTCATAAGCCATTCTCCTTTCATTTGGAAGTTCTTATACCTAGTTTACTAGCTACTCTTGGACCTGGTAAACAAGGTATTGGTTGATTGATATTGCTTGGTGGAATACTGGTAGGATAGTAATCGTTAATACAAATTTCAATATTTTTTGGAACCGCAATCCACGTTATTGTAAGAGTATACCCCAATTTAAATATTTAATTCATTCATTTATTCATTCATTCATTTATTCATTCATTCATTCATTTATTCATTGATTCATTCATTTATTCATTCATTCATTCTCCCTTCAGCCAGTATTACAAAAAGGCGTTCCCTTTACATTTTAAAATTTTTGTTGGCATGTTGCATACATATTTGAACAGTGTCACATTGCTACAGCAGTTGCTGCTATTGCCGCTGCAAACAAGATACTCACTTGCAAAATGTTGCATACGTTAAATAGAAATACAAAAATATTATACAAATGAAAATGTTTTTAATTAAAATTGTGCAGATGAAAAATTTGAAACTTATCATTATTTCTGTTTTTTGCCTGTGAATTTATACAAGAAATTTCCCTCTTTTCATTTGAGTGTTGCGTGAAATGAACATTTTGAATACACAACACAAATGAAGGGAAAGGAAAAACTTACAACTAAATTTATAAAATTTTATAACATATTTCAGAAATTTACCATTATTGCTGGAAATTGTTGATGTTTGTGGTGGTGGTGCTGATAGTGATGGTTAAGTTTTTCTTTCTGTCCTCATTCCTTGCCTCCTTCATGTGCGTATGAAATGTGATAAGAGGAAACTATGAAATGTTGTTTTATTCATCAATTTGTTACAATGTTTACGCCATTCTAATGTACACAAGCAAGTAGAAACATATAAATATTTAGAGAAATAATAACGAGACATTATCACACACACACACACACACACACACATTCAAATTGCACAATTTTTCTCTCTAGAAATTCTAGTTGTGATAATTGAAAAAATGTTATAATTGGTTGTTTTTGTTGTACTTACATATACTTACATAAGCTTATCATGTAAGCATACATATTTATGTATGCAGATGGAATGATAAGTTTGGGCCGTACTTTAAGCTGGTTTTATAAATCAAAGCTTTTGAACTGCGGAATACTCTGATACCTTGAGAAAAGCTCGGCCTAGGCCCTCCATGGGCTGTTGTGACATTAAAAGTAAGTACGTAAAGTAATAACCTGATGGTTTCGTAATTCCAATCTACAAAAGCGGGTGCAAAGAAATTTGAATTTGTTCAAACTATCGACTGATTACTAAGTTAAGTACAATTGACCAAATTTTTGAGTCTAAGTATTATGTTGAATAGATTAAAAAAATGTATTAAAGAAAACGATATAATTGACGAAAACCAATTCGGATTCATAGAAAATTCGAAAACGTTATCAGCATGTCTTAATTGCACCGAATTTATTTACGAAAATCTAGATAAAAAAACACGTGGCAATGCTGGCGATTAATTTAAGAAAAGCCTTCGAGTCGGTAAATATTAAATACGAACATTGTTGAGAAAATTAATGGAATTGGGCTCAAAACTTTTCACAATTTTTTAACAAATACGAAGCAATTTGTGCAAATAAATAAAACAAAAAGCAAAATGAAAACGATTAAAGTGGATGTGGCCACAAGGATCGAAATTGACTGCTACGTTATTTCTTCTACAGTGTCGGGCAATTAAATAAGAACACCTTGCACTATAAAACTTGAATTGATTTTTTTTTTATCAGACTGCTTATGGCAAACAATTTTTATAGAAAAGAAAATGGTATGGTATATATTTTGACCATATAAACATTGACCATCAATGATGAGAGACTGTTAGGAGCGTTCGAGAGGGAGATACTCCGTAAGATCTACGGTCCAGTATGCGTGGACGACGTGTATCGAATAAGATGGAACGATGAGCTGTATGAGCTGTACGCCGACACTGACATAGTCAAGCGTATAAAACTCCAGCGGCTTCGCTGGCTGGGTCATGTTGAGCGAATGGAAGAAAGCGCTCCGGCTAGAAGGGTGTTTTATTCGAACCACGGTGGAGGAACACGCAGAAGGGGACGTCCTAATCTCCGTTGGAAAGACCAGGTGCAGGGCAACCTGACTGCACTTGGCCTTATCAACTGGCGACAGCGCGCGCATAGCAGAAGTGACTGGCGAAGCTTTGTGGAGGCGGCCAAGACCGATCATCGGTTGTAGCGCCAGCTAAGTAAGTAAGTATGGTATATACTTTATAAATTTCTAGGTGGCAACACAACATTTAAATATTTTTTGCGGATTCCCAAACAAAATAGTTGAAGCGAAGCATTCGAAGTCGGACAATCAAAATAAGAACAGTAGACGAAAAAATTTATATTTTTAAAAGAAAACTTAAATTTATTTGTAATTTGTACTGGTTGCTTACCAGTAAATGGTAGCATTGAGGGTAATTCAACAAATTAAATGTAAACTATTCCGTAATGTCACAGAAAAATGGGTCGAGCAAAGCACTGCAGCAAGGAGTAGCGTGATGTGGTAAAAAAAAACTGCGAAATGAGGGACAAAGCATCCGCCAAATAGCTAAAACTATTAGCAGATCCTCGGCATTTGTCTGCCAATCTTTATTACCTTAAAAGTTTCATTGCAAGAGAGGTAGGCCCCGCAAAACTACAAGTGCAGATGACAATCGCATAAAAATGTTGGCGGCACGCCATCCATTTAAGGCAGCTGCCGCAATTAGAGAAGAGACAGGGGTTCTCCCAAAATGTATGGGAGAACAGCATGAAAAGTACCAATGTTGACACAAAGACATCGAAAGTGCCCCATAGAGTTCGCTGAAGCGCACATTGAGTGGGATGGTTCAATTAATGCAAACAAATGGCCTAACGTATTATGGACTGACGAAAGCAAGGTGAATCTTGTTGGAAGTGATGGCAAACAGTCAGGGGCAGTGAAAAGTAATCTGAGGTAGAGGAATTCCAAAGCAGTTAAATGTAGTCTAAACCATCCAAAGGTAGTTAAATATATTTGGAACTAAGTGTATAGTCAAAGGCATTCGATTAGTCAAAGGTTGTAGAAGTAACAGCGGAAGAGGAAGATAAAAACCGTTAGAGGTAGTCTGAAATTATCACAAGTGGATCAAAAGAAGCAGACAGAGATAATCAAGGGAAGTCTTAGTCAGTAAGCAGCAGGCAAAAGCCATCAGAGATAGTTTGAGGCATTGAAATGAAGTCAAATGCACCAGTGGTCATATCTGAATAGCTATAGTCAATCAAAGGTAGTTTGCGGTTGTCAGAGGAACTTAGTCAGAGGCAGTTATAGCAATTAAAAGGTATTTAAGAGTATTGAAAACAAAATTGAGGGAATTAGAGTGTATCAGAGGCAGCAAGAGTTAATGCAAGCTAATCAAAGGCGATCTCGGAAACAGAAGTAGTTAAAGATGGTCGGAAACAAGTAAAGATAGACAGATACAGTTGGAGGTAGTCACAGATAGTCTCTAGTCTAAAGAAATGAGAGGTAGTCAAAAGCTATTAGAGGTAAGTAGTGAAAAGCCATTAGAGGTAGTAAGTATGTGCCATTCAGATGGAGTAAGAGGCAGTCCGGGGCAACCAGAGGTAACCAAATGTCACCAGAGGCAGTTACAATATCGAGTCATTACAATGGGTATGGGTAGTATGAGGCTATCTGTGTAATCAGTAAGAGCCAATCAGTGATGATCTGAGGTGGTCAAAAGTAATCGAAGCAAGTTTGAGCCATTAAAAATTATTCCAGAACAATGAATAATATAAATTTTGTATCATTAAGTGATAGTTTGAGGCAGCCAGAAGCTGTCCAGGGTAGCCGTAGGTAGCAGTGCGAAGATTTAACCTAGTTTAACTGATTCTGATTAATATTATAGTAAAATCTAAGTATAAGGTAAAATTTAGTCAGAAGCTATCTTCTTCTTCTTGTTTCAATGGCACAACAGCCCATAGAGGGCCCAGGCCTAGGCTGAGTTTTCGCAGAAGCTATTAATGCTAGTAAAACATAGCAGCAATCCGAGGTAGCAAAGCGTAGTCAAACCATTAAAGGCGGTAAACGAGTGTCAGAAGCTGGCGCAGCAGAAATGGATGATCAGAAGTCAAAAGTGATAGTTTTTAAAAGAAGGTGAGACTTATTTAGAAAGTAAGTAGTCGACAGCAATAAGTGGCAATTAAAAATAGTCAATTAGAGATAAACAAAGTTAGACGTGTGAAGCGTTCAGCGACAGAGGGACCACTTGGCTGTATTCTAATGTATTTCAACAATAATTTTTATCGTACGTAAAACTCTGATAGAAGTGAGGAGGTAAAAAATCATCAACACTGACAACTTGAAAGCTTTTCCTACTGGATTTTAATGAACACTAGAAAAACTACACGAACTTTGTAACTTATTTTGCAACTGAAAGAAACTGAAAACATGATTTCGAATTTTCAATTCTTTCCTTTTTTGTTTTTGTTTTGATATTACATAGTTTTTCCATGCAACTTGCATACAAAATGAATAAATTGCATAAACTATTGCTGCGAGTAACTTGGTAGCATGTGTTGGCATAGATTTTAGTTTTCTACTTTATTTTTCAATTTTTGTATTGCGTATTACGTGCAACTGCAGGAAATTTTCATATAATCCATGTCGTCGTGTGTAATGATATTAAGTAGAGTAGCTATTTGTTAATGTTAAAGTTTTTATTTTCTAGCGCACACTAGCGGATCTAGAGACTCCGGAAGGGGGGGAGGGGGATGAATCAAATTTTCGCTCCTTTACAAATGCCTTTACATATTTCAGGAGCACCAGGGGGATTGTAAACTTTCCCAAGGTTCCGCTAGTGATTGCACACGTTCATGTTTTACAAGTTTCTTTTACTTAGACTCAAGGTGTAGAAGAAACTTTGCTGTTTCCTTTGAAAGTGGGTAGCAAACAGTTAAATAGTCGCGATGCTGAAAGTGTAACATAATTTTTTAGATGCGTATGGAAAGCAAGTAGGAAAAAGTAAAGCGATTCAAAATGCTGAGATTTCTAGTTTTCAAATAATAATTTCAATATACATAAGTAACTACATCTAGCAACTGCTTACATTGAGTAGTAAATTAATATTTGTCAAATTTGTTGGCTTTTAAAGTTGTCGAGCAAAATTTTTTTGTATTTGTAATCCTCTACTTCATTTCGTTTATTTGAAAATTTTGTAATGCGCTTTTGCTGTGTATAATGGTGAGAGACATCATCTATCGACAGGTTGTACTCCTCAAACCCGAAACCATGTTTGAATGAACGTCCTGGTTTGCTTGCTAGCTAGTTTTGGGAGATATGAGGGGATCTTGTCCCCTGCACAATTCCACACATTACGAAAGAAAATGCACGTGCTTGGTAAACAAACAAAAAAATTAAGTTATAAACAAAAAGAGAATATATATGAGGTATCTGACAGGTTTGCCCAAAAATAGATATGTTGGACTAAGCTTATTGAAATGCTGCCGATGACGATTCTCCGACTTCTTTCGAATCCCCTACTTTATGGTAATAATACTACTCCAGACCAAGGTCTGAAAGCATTTATTTCTTGTTACAAGAATAATTCATTATTTAAGACAAGAAAACAAAAAAAAAATGACAAAATTGAAAGCCTACTTTTCAGCGTTACATATATTTATGTTATGATATACCATAATAGCCTTGGAAACTCAAAGAGTTAAGTAGTGCAGTTAGAAATTATACATTTTTAAACATTTAAAGTATGACATAAGCATTAATTCATTATTTTGCTGTTGCTTATGTATGCAAAAAAAAAAAAACTAATCAAAACTAAGTGTTTGCAAAAACAAACAAAATTGTTTTAACGGAAACAAGTATATATCGCATGGGATAATTATATATTATTTTATGTAGCGCTATCGCTCTCAAATAGTAAGGTGAATAAAAAAAAAAATTAACAACAAAAACTTCAACGCACAGTAATTCCATGAACCCAGTAGTAACGTCGAAAGGCCTTGCTCGTTCGCTTGAGTGAAATTAGAGTAAAATTAGTTTAAAAAAAAACAAAATGCACAAAAAAATAGTATATTGGTTTTTCATATATGTGCAGAGTGTTTTTTTAGAAGTGTGGTTTTCAAGAAGAAAAAAACGCATATAGTTTAATGTAATGGCCAAGAATTTAGCTTTATTATAAAGATAAGGATTTGCCATTATGTTTTAAAAACGATTTCGGGCAAGTGGTTCGAATAAATTCCAGCCGAGAGGCCCTATTTTCGACCACTTTTTGCAGCAATTCAGCAATTAGGGCCGTATGTCAGTAATAACGCGCCGAATATTCTCTTCTAAGGCATCAACCGTCTCGGGCTTATCTGCGTAGACAAGTGACTTAACATAACCCCACAGAAAATAGTCCAGCGGTGTTAAATCCCACGATCTTGGACGCCACGCCACAGGCCCACGACGCGATGTAATGCGCTCACCAAAAGTTTCCTTCAATAAATTGATTGTTTCGTTGGCTGTGTATGGCATGTAGCGCCGTCTTGTTGGAACCAAAGTTCATCCACATCAACATCCTCCAATTCACAACTCAGGCAAGAAAAATTCATTAATCATGGCTCTATAGCATTCCCCATTGACTGTAACATTATGAGCGGCTTCATCTTTGAAGAAATATGGACCAATGATTCCCTCTGCCCGTTGAGCAAACCAAACAGTGACTTTTTGACGATGTAACGGCGTCTCAACAATGGCTTGTGGATTATGATCAATCCAAATGCGACAATTTTGCTTATCCCATTCAACCAAAAGTGAGCTTCATCGCTGAAAATCGGGATCGGTGGCCATCTCGTTTTGGGCCCATTCACCGAACGAGCGAAGCACTTGATGGTCGTTCGGCTTCAATTCTTGAAATGGCAAACCAAACTGAGCATAAATCAAGTGACAGCTGTCAAAAAGACCAACTCCGAAAAAAGTATTGCCAGGTTGAAAACCACACTTCTAAAAAAATCACCCTTTATGTATGCTTTTGTCGATATAGCAATGCATGCGCAATCAATCTTGCTGCATGTACAAAAGTACTTTTTACACTAAGTTTTAGAAAATAAATATATTTTTAAACACTTCATTTTAATCACTTTTACCAGAATTATAAGTTTTTATGTTTGCTAGCTTAATTATTTAAAAAATTTTAAATTAAATTTAAATTTTTAAACTTATACTTTACGTTACTTTTAATGGCACAACAGCCCATGGAGGGCCTAGGCCGAGCTTTTCGCTTTTCGCATCCACTTATGTTGTGCGTGCCGAATCCGAACGGCGAAGTGAAAAGTGAAAAACTTTTCATAGGCAATTTTTACTCTTGTAGGTTTGCCCTTGCCTGCCTAGAGGTGGTGCCGTGTAGAAAAATAATTTTTTCTACTTTTTGATTTTGCCTGTGCCGAGATTCGAACCCCGGACACTCTGCGTAGCAGTCCAACGCATTACCACTAAGCCACAGCGACCACAATATCATACATTTTTATGATATTATTTTTCCACATATCCTTTTTATTCTTTTTTTTCTTTACTTTTCCATAATATTCTTGTTGTACTTATTTTTAATTGATTTTTTTGTTTTGTTTTATTTACTACATAAATATATGCTATGCATGCTTATACATATTAGGTTTTTAAATAAGGATCGCTTATCCTCAAACTTGCCAAAGAGTGATTGTCTGGAGTCCTATGGTTTCCCTGAGACGTATTATGTATCCGGCACCTACGAAATCCAGTCAATCCCCGATTTGCACTTAGGAGCGCCACAAAAATTATAAAGAAATATATAAGTAGTGTAGTGGTAGAACAAAGAGACAAAGACGACTCTTCTCCTCCGTTCTGGAAATTTTCTTTTAAAAAATTTATCGAGTTAGAAATTCTTCAATGAACTTTGGATTAAGTATAAAACGGTAAAATTACACCAAAATTAAGTTGTATGTGTGCATAAATGTTGCCATAGAATTATGTGGCAATGTTGCAAATAACTGTGATTCTCCACTAACCGAATAGTTTAGGACTCCGGTAGTAATTACAATGAACACAGTGTTAAATAATTTATTTGTACGAGGTGTGATCAAAACATAACCGTTATTTTCAAATTTCGTGAGTTACGTATGTTCGATTTTTGCTTATGTTGGTACACATGTCTGTTATATATGTTGGCAATACCAACCATTTTCGATTGTCAGTTTGTTTTTGACAGATAAAAAAGTTAGTCGTGTTTTGGTGTGCTCTTCGATTTTTTACTATTCGACAAAATGGATCAAAGAAACTGTATTCAGTTTTGTGTAAAAAATGAAATTAAATGCGCAAGGGCATTTGAAATGTTGACTGTGGCCTTTGGCGAGTCTACTATGAGCAGAACACAAGTTCAATTGTGGTATAACCAATTGTGGTTTAAGGAAGGCCGAGAAGATGTCAATGACGATGCTCGTCCTGGTCGACCGAGCACGTCAACAACCGATGAAAACATTAAGGCAGTGAAGAAAATTATTTTGGATAATCGTCGAATCACTGTCAGAGAGGTTGCTGATGATGTTGGCATATCGTTCGGCTCATGCCAAGTAATTTTTACAGATGTTTTAGGCTTGAAACGTGCGGCAGCGAAGATTGTTCCAAAATTGCTAAATTTTGAGCAAAAACAACGTCGCTTGTGCGTAAGTTTTTGGCCAAAAACAAAACCGTTATCATGCCTCAACCACCGTATTCACCGGACTTGGCCCCCGGACCCCGCTGACTTTTTCCTCTTCCCAAAACTGAAGGCACCGATGAAAGGAAAGCGTTTTGCTACGATTGAGGAGATAAAAGAAAAATCGCAACAGGAGCTGTTGGCGATACCAGGATTGGTTTCGAGGATTGGAAAAAACGCTAGCATAAGTGTATTATATCTGAGGGGGATTACTTGGAAGGGGACAAGTGAGTTGTTGATGAATAAATAAATATTTTTGGAAAAAATTTAAAATAACGGTTATTTTTTGATCATACCTCGTATACAGGTTTTAACATATTTTTAATACTTATTTGATGAAAATTCAACCATTACAATTTTTATTAAACTTATTTGCTCATATCATGTTTTCTTAATTTTGATTGAATTTTTTTCTCAAGCTGCAGTGTTTAAGTAGAATTCCTAAACATTTTCTCTGCAACCTAGACCAGCTTGCAAGCGGGACGAAGAAATTAAAATGTTTAATCTTTAGGAAATTATGTATCAGGTGTACAAGTATGAAACCAGTAATTTTTTTAAGAAAATACACGTTTATTTATGAAAAATGGTTATACATTCAATCTTAAAAGTAATGGCCATTGCTAGCTACACATTTTTCCCATCTCTCTGGCAATTTGTGAATGCCTCGCCAAAAAAAATGTTCCTTTTTTGAGTCAAACCAGTCATTGAGCCATTTTTTCACATTTTCGTACGAATCGAAGTGCTGCGCAGCAAGTGCGTGCCCCATTGATGATAATATGGTAAGTGGTCGTCAGATGGAACCAAGTCTGGTGAATAAGCCGTATCCGCATGGGGGAGGGCTTCCTAGCTGTACGAATCTACCAATTCCCGAATCCGTTTTGTTTGATGTGATGGTGCCTTGTCATCAAGAAAAATCACTTTGTGTTGCCTAGCTTGATATTCTCGACGTTTTTGGCGCAAAGCACGTTTTTGGTTCAAATCGGCCAATTGTTGTTATTAGCGTTGACCAGTAACTGTTTCACCTGATTTCAGAAGGTCAAACCAAATCGTTAATCCCAGAAAACACAGAACATTGCCTTCTTTCCGAAGCGATTTGGCTTTGCTATCAATTTGGCCGGGCTTAACATACCGGGCTTAAAATATGATCGTTTACGTTTGGGATTCTCGAAATAGATTTCTTTTTCAGATCCATCGCCTGTAATAATTCGATGAAGATATGACTTTCTTTTGTACCTGGCGAGCAACACATTACAGATGTTTTTTCGATTTTCTTGCTGCCTTTCCGTCAATTCATGCGGCACCAAACTTCCCATCTTCCCACCTTCAAAATCAAACCCCATGGCTTTTAAACGTTGAGAAATGCATTGTTGGGTCAGATTTAATTGTTCGGCACATTGTTCTTGCGTTTCAACATCATCGTGTAAAGGCTGCAATTCAACATCTTCAAACTTTTTCGTCATTACCGGTTTCATACTTGTATACCGAGTATATCATTGAATGAAATTTAAAAAATTTTCGTCGCGCGCTTACTCATAGCGCTTTCTAGGTTGAGCCAATTTCGATAGATTAACGCATTTGTTGCAGCAAAAATAAACAAGGTAGCCGTCTGTACAGTAAAAACGAACATGTCGGAGATTGCACCAAAATGAGACATCAAGCTTTATAGCAATTGTCAGCATCAAGAGGATGCAATGTTTAGGTACACAATTTGCACAGTCAGCACAATCGCTGTTATTAGAAATATATTGGAAATAAGGCTCCTTCAAATCGTATACATGCATAAGAACATGCAACAATCGATTGAACACATTGAAAATATTTAACTTATTTCCTGAATTGTTTTGCTCTTTTCAAGGCAGTTTTTTTTTAGTATGAAGGCTTCACATAAGCTATGCACATATGTTTATCGTTAAAAAGATGGAACAGTTTAAAGGTACCCATAATATGTACTACATACTTTCTATAATAAAAAAAGTTTTTTCATATAACATTCAAATAGGCTGCGTGTTAGGCGTGTAAACTCCAAATTAGGGTTTTGTTGTTTCTTTTCCATGCCTTCTATTTTCATTTTTCCATTCAGTTGCAGAGTTTATATTTTATCAACACTGAAATCAGTGCAAACTCACTAACATTACTTTTTATCACAATAATTTGTCGTTTATCGAAAAAAATAAAAAATTATTCGCAGATAAGAAGAACAAATTTTCACTTTACTACTTTAGCATAATAATATCAACATGTAATATCAAAAATTGCTCTGTTGGAGTTTCATAGACGATTGGAAGCCGCCCAAATAATTTCCACATAAAAACACACTGACGAGGAGCAAAATGTTCATCAAATTATTTATTATGGGCGGCAAGTGCAGTTCGATGATAAGATTACAAAAAACAAGCTTAAACAGGAAATTCTTGCACAGATAGATTTCATTTTCATCATGTGTGTGTATGTGTGCGTGACAACCGGCGAATATCGCAAATGAAAATCGCTACCATATGCAAAAATAAGCTTATCTTAATTCGATATCACTTGTACACAATAAACGCAAACTCAAACAAATGAATTTCCACCCACTGGCCATGACCATGAATACCAGCAAGTGTTTGTTGTAATAGTGGATTTTATAAACAAAAATTCATTTATAAGTAATACGAGTATATGCAAAATATAGAACAAAATAAAAATAAAAACAAACATAAAATACTTAGTAATATGTACTATATGTTAAGTAATGTTTACTTATGTGTGACTTTATTTATCATTTTAAGTATCATACCAATGAAGAGTTATTCGTTTTTACCCGGCATTTAACTTTTTAGCTTCATATAGTGTTGTAGTGTTGTGCATTTGTATCTACGTAGTATATAGAGAGTAGAGTATCCGACATTTTTAGTTTCATGTAATGTTGTCTGTGCATTTGTACTATTTCGATATACAATTATTTACAACAACAACAAGATAATTGTTTATCTCAAAACCAGTTGCACATTATCGGATTGCTTGTTGCTTCTAATCCAAAGCGAGAAATAAAAGAAATTTCTTCTCAGACTTAGAAAAAACAATAAAAACAATGCATGCAAGAGCAAAACGATTAAAAGTAACAGTTTTCTCTTTGAGTCGACAACTCGTCAAAATGAGAACTTTTCCCGTTGTGTATCGTATACTCTCATATACTCTCTGTTTTCGGTGCTTACAAGAATTAAACAAAAATATGAGCACACGTATGTGTGTACAAATATAACACGAGTGGATGCGAAAAGCTCGGCCTAGGCCCTCCATGGGCTGTTGTGCCACTAAAAGTAAAAAAGAAGTAAATATGCACACGTACTTATATAAACATATGAATGTAACATATGTAACATATGAATAAAAATAAATTCGTGCCTTTTTAACATTTAGATAAAGTATATAAAGGGTGTTTTTTTTAGAAGTGTGATTTTCAATCTGGCAATACTTTTTTCGGTGTTGATATTTTTACAAGCTGTCACTTGATTTATACTCAGTTTGGTTTGCCATTTCATAGTGAATAGACTTACTCCTGAACAACGTTTGCAAATCTTACTCTACTTACTTACTTTTAATGGCACAACAGCCCATGGAGGGCCTAGGCCAAACTTTTCGCATCCACTCATGTTGTGCGTGTTATATTTGTACATGAATGGAAGGGACCTACAAGTTTAATGCCGAATCCGAACGGCAAAGTGAAAAGCTTTTCATAGCAATTTTTACTCTTGTAGGTTTGCTATTGCCTGTCAAGAGGTAGTGCCGTGTAGAAAAATTATTATTACGTTTGCAAATCGTGCAAATTTATTACCAAAACGAGATGGCCACCGATCCCGATTTTCACAAGAAAATTTTGTTCAGCGATGAAGCTCACTTTTGGTTGAAATTTGTCGCATTTGGATTGAACATAATCCACAAGCCATTGTTGACACCCCGTTATATCCTCAAAAAGTCACTGTTTGGTGTGCTCTTTGGGCAGCGGGAATCATTGGTCCATATTTCTTCAAAGATGACTTTACTTCACTTTTAATGGCACAACAGCCTATGGAGGGCCTAGGCCGAGCTTTTCGCTTTTCGCATCCACTCATGTTGTGCGTGTTATATTTGTACGTGAATGGAAGGGACCTACAGTTTAATGCCGAATGCGAACGGCGTGTGAAAAGTGAAAAGCTTTTCATAGGCAATTTTTACTCTGGCGTGGTGGGGTGCAGAAAAATTATTTTTTCTACTTTTTGATTTTGCCTGTGCCGAGATTCGAACCCCGGACACTCTACGTAGCAGCCCAACGCACTACCACTACACCAGCGATGAAGATGAAGCCGGTCATAATGTTACAGTCAATTGGGAACGCTATAGAGCCATGATTAATGAATTAATGACTTTTTCGTGTCTGAATTGGAGGATGTTGATTTGGACGACCTTTAGTTCCAACAAGACGGCGCTACATGCCATACACAGCCTACGAAACAATCAATTTATTGAAGGAAACTTTTGGTGAGCGCATTATCTCGCCTCGTGGGCCTGTGGCGTGGCCTCCAAGATCGTGCGATTTAACACCGCTGGACTATTTTTTGTGGGGTTATGTGAAGTCGCTTGTCTACGCAGATAAGCCCGAGACGACTGACGCCTTGGAAGAGATTATTCGGCGCGTTATTACTGGCATACGGCCGTCCCCAATTGCTACAAAAAGTGGTCGAAAAGTGGGCCTCTCAGTTGGAATTAATTCGAACCAGCCGCGGCGGCCACTTGCCCCTAATCGTTTTTAAAACATAATGGCAGATCCTTATCTTTATAATAAAGCTATATCTATCTTGGCCATAACATTAAATTATATGCGTTTTATTTCTTCTTGAAAACCACACTTCTAACAAAAAACACCCGGTATAATATTTTTTAAATAATAAAAATAAAATAAAAATTTATATATGTAAGTTTTTATATGTACATATGTATGTATGTATGTATGTAGTATAGAATTAATAACTAAAAAAAAAATTTAGAATAAGAAATAATTTACTACGGGCAAAAGAGAGAGAGAGAGAGCGAGAAAGAGAAAACGCCGAACATCAATCGTGTCCATGTGGAGGTCAAAACGATTGATCTATGTCCTAGAATATGCTGTGTTAAAAGACGTACAAAGTGCCAGAGTCCTGGAGCGATAGGAAGTAATCCATTGTTCGGTATTGAGCGCTCGATGATTACTCCAACGATCACCCTAACTAAGTTCTACTGAAAAGTTTCATACTCACACAAATAGGCTTTAGGCTTTGGTTTGTACTACTTATTTATCGAGGAGCAGATCCAGTTGAACTTCGGATCAACGGTAGAGTAATCGCAGAGTTGCCACAATCTCAATGAATTACTTTTTATTGTGCTAGAAAACTTGCTCGTGAACGTAACGATTTTTGAGTATTTGTTTATATAATCCAAAAACATCATTCTGCAAACTAATTGAAAAGAAATGCAATCCTGGACAATTGACTTGCTCGCTAGGGCAACACAATGTTAAAAAAATCATTTCGCGATAAGGAAAGACACCAAATGTAGGAGTAGTTGTGGTGTTCCGAAAACCCAGTTGATCGATTAACTTTAAACCAATCGATTTTAAGCACTAAATAACCGTTATTTCTGTACACTTACATATTTTATTTATGACAGTCTTGCAGCAAACGAGCGATATGCATTTATGTTTTCCGATTGAATAACGAAATTAAGCAGAGTAAGTATATAGGAATCAATAAAAAGTCAATCGACTTTTGTTTCATAATCATAAAGTTCATTTCAGTTGCTCTTGCTTCAGGTAATTAATTAAATCCTGCATAGATTAACTGAAACTGAAAATACATATTATGAAAAAGTAATCAACATTTTTCACCTGCAGCTGCGTACAGTGGCACAAATTCACACAATATGCAAACATTAACAATTACTCTTTATATAGAGCATGCAAAAATTTGTACGCTCTCTAAAAATAGCAAGTGTTATTGTGTTTCTGTTTTGGTTTTTGGTACATCTAAATTTGTTTGTGTAATAATAATCAAACATCAATAATCAAATTTATATTTGTTGGTGGGTTTTTCCCCCCTCAGACTTTTGACTTGGGTAGTCGAATTTGTAGTGATGATAACGCTTGAGTCATGAGTTTTCTTCTACACTCTGCAATTTTTATCACACATGTACAACTCGCATTTAAGTCGACGAGAGATTTACATGCGAGACCATTTAGATTTGAAGTGGATTATGAAATACTATAATATGTATATTTATTTTGTACTATTATATAAAAAAAATAAGTGATTAGTTATTGGAAAGAGTGATGGATTGGGAGTGGAAAATTGAACTAAAATGTTGACTATCAAAGTATAAAAGTAGCATGACAATCAAACGAGATTATAATGATTGATGAAGTCTCCGATCCACTTGCTGAATAAATAAAAGATTCCGGCTAGAGTCTATTGTTTCCGTAATAACAGTGGAGGATTAAGACGGGGACTATGGAACCGGCAACCTACCCCAAAAATCTGAATAAATTTACTACACAATTCACTTCTTTAATGTGTGCCACACGTTTTAAAGGGTGATTTTTTTGCAACTTGGTTTTTGATTTTAGTTTATATTTCTGACAGTTCACGCGTGATTCTTGACATGTGTCAAAGAAAAAAAGCTGAGTTTGGTTTGCCATTTCATCATGAATAGACTTGCGCCTGAACAATGTTTGCAAATTATTGAAATTTACTATCAAAATTCGATCCGTTTTTTTATCATAAAATTGTCATCAGCGACGAAGCTCATTTTTGGCTCAATGGGTACGTGAATAAGAAGAATTGCCGTATGTGGAGTGGCGACCAGCCAGAGGCAATTCAGCGGCTACCAATGCATCCCGAAAAATGCACTGTTTGGTGCAGTTTATGGGCAGGTGGTATCATTAGGCCGCAACGTTACGGTCTATGGATAAAGGTACCGTTCGATGATAACCGAATTTGGTCGAAAATGCAAGAATTAGACTTGGCCGACATGTGGTTCCAACAGGACG
This sequence comes from Palloptera scutellata, assembly GCA_958295655.1. NCBI lineage: Eukaryota > Metazoa > Arthropoda > Insecta > Diptera > Pallopteridae > Palloptera > Palloptera scutellata. The sequence continues at coordinate 54,844,780 of OY282449.1, forward strand.
GTGCCACATGCCACATGCCAAACTGCACACGAAACCATGCATCAATTGAGAGGCGAATGGCGAATTTTGTGAGCAGTTAATCTCACGTTTTGGTGCAGTCAATTGGCCACCAAGATCGTGTGATTTGACCCCGTTAGACCATTTTTTGTGAGGCTGTGTTTAGTCTATTTTCTATGGGGACAAGCCAAACATGATTCTTGCTTTGGAAGCCAACATTGCTGAGATTCCGGCCGAAATGTACGAATAAGTGTGCTAAAATTGGACCTTCAGAATGGACCACGTGAAGCGTATCCGCGTGCAACATTTTAGTGAAATTTTCCTTAAAAATGAATGGCAGGAATCTATTTATCGATCCAAATAAAAATTTCATTCATTTTGGAAAATTTCTGTGTTTTTTTATTTTTTATTTTCATAAACCAACCTCTTGAGAGGTTTAGTTTATCTTTTGCAGAAATCTAACCAATCTTACGGTTAAGGTGACCATTCTTTAATTTTTGTTTCTTAAGCTATAAATATTCATACTAAATTAACTACCGCTACTTAAAGTTTTAATCACCCCCTTAATTAAAAACAAAATATGTACATTGACATTTATTGCATTTATTTACAACTTTCAATATTATCTTTTTATTTCAGCATTGGATGGTGCAAAATGAACAATTTCAATAGATTTGAAAATTATGGAAAAATACACAAAATCCACAGAAGAACATAAAGTGATAAAGAACATAATAAGTGATAAAGAAAAAGTGTAAATAATAAAGGAAACCAAAAGTGTAACACTCAGAACCAATGCTGAAGAAGTGAAGGCTCTTCAGGAAGTCAAAGCAAAAACAAAAAAGCAGAATATGCGAAAGATGCAACCGACACAGTTCAATTGCATCAATAAGTAGAGCAGAACTTTGAGGATAGCATACTCGTAAATATTAAAATAGATTAATAAAACAAAATCATTATGCAAGTATCCCATTGAAAGCAGGTTGAGCGTGAAACATTTCACTCCACTTTCACAATAATTAGACATCAACTGCATCACTCGCCTCCCCCTTCCCACCTAACCGTGACTATTAAACTAATGCACACAGAATATTAGGTACACTCCAAAAATTTCATGATGCCAGCAACTATGACAGCAGCGATGACTACTGCCGCGCCCACAGTCTCGTCAGCAATATCCTCAGCTGCATGGTCGGCGCTTGTTACCAGTACACAAGCAGCACACAAAACTACAATGGCCACCATTCTGGAGACACACAGAGCGAGTGCTGCCGCCAACGATGGCGAAGCCGATGCCAACGATGCACCTGATCTCATAAATAACGAAATCATTCAGATCTTCTTCTGTATACTGTACATTACCGTATTTGCGCTGGGCGTATTCGGCAATGTCCTGGTCTGCTATATCGTGCTGCGAAATCGTTCAATGCAAACAGTCACGAATCTTTTCATCACGAATCTCGCACTCTCCGACATACTTCTGTGCGGACTGGCCGTGCCATTCACGCCCCTGTACACGTTCATGGGTCGCTGGGCATTCGGGAATGCCCTGTGCCACTTGGTGTCGTTTGCGCAGGGCTGCAGCATTTATATATCAACGCTAACGCTTACCTCGATTGCGGTCGATCGTTACTTCGTTATACTTTATCCCTTCCAGCCGCGTATGCTGCTCGAAACGTGCTTCGGAATTATTGTCAGCATTTGGATTATATCGGTGTTGGCCACTCTGCCGTATGGCATGTACATGAAGGTGGTCGGCGACGAGAGTGTGAATATGACAGAATCGTTCGCTGCTGCAGCGGCCAATGGTAGTTCGCTGGTGTTGAATAATACAAGTGACGATGCTGCGGGGGTAGCATACGATATATCGCCGGCGATAACAACTGTCTCCGCAGCTGGAGCATACATGAAAGTGATGCAGGCAAGTGTTACAGCGCCACCGGAAGCAACGGCGACTATGGCTGGTCAGAGAACCTATTGCGAAGAGAATTGGCCGTCGGAATATTATCGCAAGGTATTCGGTTCGGTAACGTCTATTTGTCAATTCATTCTGCCCTTCACTATCATCGCATTCTGCTACACGAAAGTCTCGAGTAGACTGGAAGAGCGCGCGAAGATTAAATCGGGCAGCTCGGCGTCGTCACAGCGCGAGCAGGAAAATCTTAGGCGCAAGGTACGCACGAATCGCATGCTAATCTCAATGGTTGCCGTCTTCGGGCTGTCGTGGTTGCCGATAAATCTGGTCAACATATTCGACGACTTCTATGAGAAATCGAACGAATGGCGTTTCTATACATTCTTCTTCTTTGTGGCGCACTCGATTGCCATGTCGTCCACTTGCTATAATCCATTCTTGTACGCTTGGCTAAACGATAACTTCCGCAAGGAATTTACACGTGTCCTCCCGTTCTTTAGTCCTTCACCGTCAAATAATAATGCACGTGGCGGCTATAATCGTTCCGATCGCAATACATGCGGGCCGCGACTGCATCATGGCAATGGCGCTGCCCCGGGCGGCAGCATGGATGCCGATGACAACGATGAGAACGGCATTACTCAGGAGACTTCCATACCAAAGCAGAAACTGCTGATTATACCACGTGAACCCACTTACGGCAATGGTAGCCGAGCGGCATCGCCAGCTTTTCAGGAAGGCAAGAATAGTGTTAACATTGATATTCTATTGAACGATACGAATACGAACCATCAACAGCGGCGCATAACCGACGATGATGCCGACTTCTGCGATGAGCAGACGGTGGAAATGCGTTGCAGTGAAACGCCATTCATCAGCTCGGATAACACAACAACGATCAGCATTCTGGAATCGAGCACATGCAATGAAGACGGGCGACGGCTTAACTGAGGAAGGGTGAGTTGAATGATTTTTGCGAAAAGACTTCAATTATTATCATGTATATAACAGAAATATTTATTTTATAAGAATATTTAGGGCATTATCGGCTTCGGAACTCTTTTCCAATATGTTTGGCTATTTGTATACCGCGATAGTTATGCTATTTGTATCTTACAATGCTTTTTTCGACCTGGAGACCTGCAGGATTGGGTTATCTTCAAACCTAATAAGACGCCAATACATAGCAGGTACCAGGGTTCGCCAACTTTGTTAATTTCCAGTACCAAATAATAATGTGTGGGAGAAAATTGTTAGATATTATTGGCGTTTTATTCGCCAATTAGTTTAACATGTGCGAACAAAACGATCAAATTGCTAAATCTCTACTTCGTTGTATTGTCATTCTCAATAAAATAGCTCTAAAGCGCTGGCAGCTGGAAGTAGTCTTCCAGCACTTAGCCATAAACATTACTCTTCTTTACTTGTTCTTGCTAACTTCATAACATTTTAACCTAGTTTTAGCCTACTGCTTTTCTTCAGCGAACGTTTTGACAAACTTCCTTTTATGTTTTTGCCACTCTCTTTCTCTTCTTCTTCTTCTTTCATTACACTATGCAAGTTCAATGTCTGAACAAAGATCTTAAAGGCTGATCCTACCACTATGTAATTTGGGCTTGAAGAAGTCAATGATTCCAACCGTTTTTGCTTCAATTTTTAGAGATATCAGTATTTCGAATATACTTGAGAACGACCTTTTTTCATACTCGTACTTTTCAAATGGGAATCGGTTTAAATTTTATGTATATATCAGCAGCATAGAATATAAGGGAAGTATTAATTTTTGCATAATAATCCACTTCGATTTTTTACGAACCACTGCATGAAAGCAGAAACCTCCTCCCATTCTATGTTACCGCTATTTAATGGAAAAACAGCCCATGGAGGACCTAGGCCGAGCTCATGTTGTGCGTGTTATATTTGTACACGAATGGAAGGGACCACTACGGGCTCAGTAGGCAATTGAAAAGCATACAGTCTCCTCTCCCGACCGACGATAATAACGCTTTATAATTCCCTCATCCTTTCCGCCCTAATGTATGGCGCAGAGACGTGGACATTGGCCATCGTTAGGAGCGTTCGAGAGGAAGATACTCCGTAAGATCTATGATCCAGTATGCGTGGACGATGCTGTACGCCGACACTGGCATAGTCAAGCGTATAAAAATCCAGCGGCTTCGCTGGCTGAGTCATGTTGAGCGAAGGGAGCTACGGTGTAGGAACACGCAGAAGAGGACGTCCTAATCTAAGTTGGAAAGACCAGGTACAGGGCGACATGACTGCACTTAGCCTTATCACCTGCGCCAGCGCGCTCATAGCAACTGACGAATCTTTATAGGGGCGGCCAAGATCTGTCATCCGTTGTAATGCCAGCTAAGTGAGTAAGGAACCTACAGTTCTTTGACGAATTTTTTTTTGCCGAGCGATGAAGTGAACAGTTTTTCTTATGCAAATTTTACTCTTAAAGGTTTGCCATTGCCTGCCAAAAGGTGTTGACATATAGAAAAATTATTTTTCTACTTTTTGACTCTTGCATGAGCTGTGATTTGAACCCAGAAAACTCTTGCTGGCAGGTATGTTAAACAACATGCTATATATACGAGATATCTCTGCAGCTTTTATTGTTGTTTCCCATACAATTATCGCTACTAGATATAAATAAGTAAGAGCAAGTGGCGAATAAAACACTGCTAATATTAAATAAGAGATGAAATATTATTGCTTAAAGCTTAAGTAAAAATTTAGAATATTTCCTCATTTTCAAGCACTCACAAAAAAAAAATGGTTTAAACGATAGATAGATTTCAATCATATTACTTATATTCCAATGAGTAAGAAAGAGAGTCTTGACTCTTTACTGTACCTGTCCACCTGTCTCTCTCGCACAGTCTTTCATGCTTGCGCAAGTGTTAACATCCACAAAACTATAGTAGAAAACATTGGCTTAATCAATTCTCGAAGGTATGCCAGTTTATTTCACACGAAAGCTATTATGTTGCGAAAACCGAATCTCTTAGGCGTAATGGGAAAACGAGTATGTAATATTGTACTGCCTGGGTAACCTTGTGCAAAGAGACTAAAATATGATGCACATTACTTACTTTACTTTTAATGGCACAACAGCGCAAGGAGGGCCTGGGCCGAGCTTTTCGCATCCACTCATGTTGTGCGTGTTATATTTGTACATGAAAGGAAGGAAGAATGGAACTTAATCTTCCATTCAATACTTCCTGAATCGTAGCTACCAGGAAGAGGGAGAGACGGAAAGTCTCTTGCGCTATTTATGTGCCTGCCAAGGGTTGGGCAAGAGCGAGACTTCGCTCGTTTGGCTAACCATTCCGCCAAAATATTAATGTAATCCCAGAAATCGAGATGAAAAGTCTACTCCTATATTTGAACCTCACAAAGTGGACATAACTATTTGGGGTTCAGATGCAGAGACCTAGATTAATTATGACATCTTACTTACTTACTTAACTGGCACTACAACCAATGATCGGTCTTGGCCGCCTCTACAAAGCTTCGCCAGTCACTTCTGCTATGCGCGCGCTGGCGCCAGTTGATAAGGCCAAGTGCAGTCAGGTTGCCCTGCACCTGGTCTTTCCAACGGAGATTAGGACGTCCCCTTCTGCGTGTTCCTCCACCGTGGTTCGAATAAAACACCCTTCTAGCCGGAGCGCTTTCTTCCATTCGCTCAACATGACCCAGCCAGCGAAGCCGCTGGAGTTTTATACATACAGCACATCGTTCCATCTTATTCGATACACGTCGTCCACGCATACTGGACCGTAGATCTTACGGAGTATCTTCCTCTCGAACGCTCCTAACAGCCTAACAGCCTCTCATCATTGATGGTCAATGTCCACGTCTCTGCGCCATACATTAGAACGGGAAGGATGAGGGACTTATGGAGCGTTATTTTCGTCGGTCGAGAGAGGGCTCTACTTCTCAATTGCCTACTGAGCCCGTAGTAACACCTGTTGGCAAGAGTTAGTCTCCGCTTGATCTCAAGGCTGACATTATTGTTGGTGTTTATGCTGGATCCTAGATAAACGAAATCCTTGACGACTTCAAAAGTGTAGTTGTCAACAGTGACATTTTGTCCAAGACGCCGTGACTCTTTGTTTGTTGACACAAGGTATTTCGTTTTGTCCTCGTTCACCACTAGACCCACACGACGAGACTCCCTTTCCAGGTTGGAGAATGCTGCACTGACTGCTCGAGCGTTTTTGCCAATGATGTCAATATCATCAGCGTATGCTAGCAGCATGACACTCTGGTAGAAGATAGTGCCAGAGATGTCGATGTTCGCAGCTCGAATTATTTTCTCCAGCATAAGGTTAAAGAAGTCGCACGATAGGGAGTCACCTTGTCTGAAACCTCTTTTGGTATCAAATGGTGCGGAGAGGTCTGTCACAATTTTCACTGCGCTGGTGGTGTTGGTCAGTGTCATTTTGCAAAGACGAATGAGCTTGTGCAGGGATACCAAAATCAGACATTGCGGCGTACAAGTGATCCCTAATCGTGCTGTCGAAGGCGGCAGCGGCTCTATAATCGACAAATAGATGATGGGTGTCGATCTGTTTTTCTCGGGTCTTTTCCAGGATTTGGCGTAGTGTGAATATCTGGTCGATGGTGGATTTACCAGTCCTGAAGCCACACTGATAAGGTCCAATCAGTTTGTTGACGATGGGCTTCAGTCTTTCGCACAGTACGCTCGATAGAACCTTATATGCAATATTAAGAAGGCTTATCCCACGGTAGTTGGCGCAGAAATTAAAACGCACATCAATATACATTTTTTAAGAACTCTTTTTGTTTTCCTTCTTCTTGGTTTTCACTCATACACATAAACTGGTAAATGAGGGAGACAATGAGAGTATGTTATAGTATATGGTTTTCCTCTGTGCGAAAAGTTTAAATCTTTTTACCAGAGAAATTTATGCTGGCAAAAAACTTTGAAAGTGTTAAATTGCTTGACAAATGTGAAACTATCAGCTGACGATAATAAACAAGAAACGTAATTTCAGTTTAGCGATCAATTATGTACAAATATAACACACACAACATGAGTGGATTCGAAAAGCTTGGCCTAGGCCCTCCGTGGGCTGTTGTGCCAATAAAAAAAAGTAAGTAAAGTAAAGTAAAGATCAATTATTTAGCAATTGGGACTAGGTGATTAGGGGTTTCCTTCTTTAAGCTGCATTATATTTTTTAATTGAAATTTTAGTTAATCATTTTTTTTGGATTTAGAAATTTTTTACTTTTGATGTTTCAGCAACATTTGTAATTTTGCTTTTTGTGTAAATTTTTTTAAACTTTTTCTTTTTATGAATAATTTGTTCTTATTTTCTGGAACTTTAAACTGTTACTAGTTTTCCAAAAAGTACGGGGATAGACCTAATACTTATGTATGCAGTTGTAGTTAAAAGGAACAAAAGAGGAGATTGCTTATATTCTCCTCAGTGCTGTCTGCTCTTTTGTGAAAGGATACTTGAAGATTTACCAGGGTGTTTAAATGTAATTCGAAACATGAACTGAACTATAAAAAATTGGATATAACTATACGTACATTATAATTTCATTTTAAATTATTATTTCAGACATTTATAAACTATCAACAAATTTTTATTTTCTATGTACCTAATCGAATTTTTATTACTTTTTTTTTAATTGAAAAAGTTTAATAAGCATGTAGATAGTCCAATGAGCGCTTCGCCTGCAACAGCAAATATTTATTTATTGAACAAAATGAAAAATCAATGCGATACTTCAGCAGAGCTTGGCATTTTGTACCGTCATTAAACTCGGTAAAGTTTTCATTTTTTTGAACTACTTACTCCTTACTTACTCCTCTCATTTTCCTATGTGCTTTAGTAATCTTGAAGTGTTAAAGAGAGATTGAGATAGAAATAGGAATAGAGCAAACATTCATAACATTTCGTAGTCATCAGGCATTCGTCATTATATCTTTAAATCAGTGTGGCGCAAACAAATACATAAACGTGCATGCTTGTGTGTGTGTATCTGAGAGAGCGACAGCGCTGCTTCTATTATTGACACTGCAAATGAAATAAACATAATGAATAGTGAAAAATAGCCATATTTTTTTTGAAGCTCAGAAATGTTACTTCTCTGGAAAATTTCTGTAACAAACAGCAAACTACACTTTGTCAATACTGCTTTTTATCCGGAGTAGTGCCTTTTCAAATAAAACATAAGAACGAGTTTATATTTTCATGAAAATTTATTTATGAAAAAGAAGTCATTTACTTTTACTTACTTTTAATGTGGCACAACAGCCCATGGAGGGCCTAGGCCGAGCTTTTCACTTTTCCTATCCACTCATGTTGTGCGTGTTATAATTGTACATGAATGGAAGGGACCTACAGTTTAATGCCGAATCCAAACGGCGAAGTGAAAAGCTTTTCACAGCAATTTTTAATCTTGTAGGTTTGCCATTGCCTGCCAAGAGGTGGTGCCGTGTAGAAAAAAATTTTGTTTCTACTTTTTGAAAAAATTAAGTCATACGTTCCATTTATTATCAAACAAATTTTTTTCAGTGCTTGTGTTAAAAAATTGAGCTGCGAGATCTTGCTTACATGAATGCTGAAAGTCAACTAACATGATTTGCGTTGACAAAGTGACTCTCAAACTTCGCACGAAATCCATTGTTCGTAATATAGTTCGCAAAATACACGAAGAAGTTTGTAGTGTACCTGTGATTTTGATATTTTCGGAATATGTACTTAAAGCAAGCATTCAATAATTATCAGAGACTGAGCAACATTTGTTTTCAAAATATGCTCAGAAAACAAGTAATAACCAATGAGTAAGATGAGATGCTGTTGCGTTGGACTGCTGCGCAGAGTGTCCGGGGTTCGAATCTCGGCACAGGCAAATCAAAAAGTAGAAAAAATAATTTTTCTGTACAGCGACACCTCTTGGCAGGCAATGGCAAACCTAGAAGAGTAAAAATTGCCTATGAAAAGCTTTTCACTTTTCACACGCCGTTCGGATTCGGCATTAAACTGTAGGTCCCTTCCATTCATGTACAAATATAACACGCACAACATGAGTGGATAGGAAAAGTGAAAAGCTCGGCCTAGCCCCTCCATGGGCTGATGTGCCACATTAAAAGTAAGTAAAAGTAATAGAAAAGAAAATGGTTTTACTTCCACTTACATGTTTCGCATGTATCCATCGATGTTAGCGCTAACAGGACTGGTTACGAATGTTGTTTCAAAATATACATATGTAGATAAGTACTCTTAACATTAGGGTTCAATTCAATTTATAGTGGCACAGAGTGAAAATGCACCTAGGATAATCTTTATGATTAATTACTTGTTCTTTGACACACTTTGATTTAATGCAATTATTATGGAAAATACTAGAAATTATTTACATTTAATTCATTTGTCTTTTTTTTTTTTTTCTTTAACTTATTTAGGAATTTTAAAACTTTAAACTTAAAAATGTGGGACTGTTGTAGGTATGCGTGCAATCACGTCATGAACCTTGAGACTTAGGCAACCGTGTTGGAAGATCCTATAACCGCCACACTAATTAAGTACTTACTTACTTAGCTGGTACTACAACCGATGATCGGTCTTGGCCGCCTCTACAAAGCTTCGCCAGTCACTTCTGCTATGCGTGCGCTGGCGCCAGTTGATAAGGCCAAGTGCAGTCAGGTTGCCCTGCACCTGGTTTTTCCAACGGAGATTAGGACGTCCTCTTCTGCGTGTTTCTCCACCGTGGTTCAAATAAAAAAACACCCTTCTAGCCGGAGCGCTTTCTTCCATTCGCTCATCATGACGTAGGCAGCGAAGCCGCTGGATTTTTGTACGCTTGACTATGTCAGTGTCGGCGTACAGCTCATACACCTCATACAGCTCATCGTTCCATCTTATTCGATACACTTCCTCCACGCATACTGGACCGTAGATCTTACGGAGTATCTTCCTCTCGAGCGCTCATAATTTTCAATCTTTCCTTTAAATAATTCAGTCCTGAATTAAACATGTGTGAATGCGAAAAGCTCGACCTAGGCCTCCCCTGACCCCTTATAGGCTGTTGTGCCATTAGTTAAAATAAATGAACGAAGAATATCAGAAGAAATCCTGCATAATTTTTTTTTAATATAGGGAAAATAACAAAAGTTGTTACAGCATTCTATAGTTTATCGAATACAATATGAAAAGAAAAAACCAGATCAAAATTTAAACAAATATTTCTTATGTAAGGCTTTGCTATTCCAATGTAATGCGTTAAGGAATATTTTTTTTTTAAATAATCTCAGTTCAAGTTTTTTTGATTAAAACTGGCAGAGTCTGTCACTGAAGATTTAAAGATTTTTAAAATGTTTCTAGTATTAATAAAATATTTCTTTGCCAGTTCTACCTTATGTGTGCACATTTTCAAACAATTAAAATTATTCCATTAGTCTTTTTGAATCCGATTAAATCAATTGAAAATTGTCTCTGCAAGAAAACAATATTACATAAAAATGTTATAAAAAAGAAAAATAATACCTTTTATATAGCACCATTTTATACAAATATTATGTAGAACTGAACGCAACTGCTGCTACTTATTTAAGTACTTACTCCATTACATAAGCGACGGCGGCTAATGTTGCTGGAAAGTGTAAATGAATTTTTAAAGTGTCTTTCCTCTTTATCTACCATTTTACCATACTTACCATGAATAATACATTTTGCGAACAGGACTAAGTTTTCCCTCATTCCATGCTCCCTCATACGATTTAATTATATCCAGTCCAATGTGCTGTGTGGCGGCAATATGTAAAGTCACACAGCTAAACCACATCAATACACAGACATATACCATAAGTAAGTAGTACATAGTCTGTCCTTTCGATGTTGCTTGTTCTTTGTGCTGTGATAGTATCACTAAATACACAAAAAGAAACATAGGAATATTTGTGTATATGTATGTATGTATGGATGTGTGTGTATAAGCCTTCTCCCTCATGTTTACATAAGCAAAGTAAGAGGTCCAAATGAGGGCAGGCACCTTGTGGCGTACTCCTTGCATTATGTATGAGCGTAATTTAAATGCCAATAGCTTTAAGCTAAGCATAATTATTGCATTGTACATACATATATATATATATATATATATATATATATATTCAGAGGAAATACATACATAACTATATACACATATCTACTTGTATATATGTAAGTAAGTATATGATCATGTAAAAGGCTGACTGCGTGAGTGTACCTATATGCTCTCAATCGATACGTTTGCCATTTCTTCAAATGATACTGATTTCGAAATCAGTATAATTAGATAAAATCAGGCAAAATGATCAGTACAAAGTAGAGACCAGTCGAAAAGCTAAGTTCAAGCGTGGCCGACGCTTGAATATAGTCTATACACACCTATGAAATAAAACACTATTTTGCAGTTAATGATCGGTGCAAATTCTGATGATTTTCACATGAAATAATTACTAGCCAATAGCTTCAGAGTTCTTTCTAGACTCCATCAGTTCTTATTCTTTAACTATGTGTACCAATTTTGGTTGCATTTTCTTTATTTTACTATTTCCTTTGATATTGTTCTTTGTACATTAAAATTGTATGGGAACTGGGAGTGGCTTTCGCCCAATGTTGACAATTTTTGCAACAGTTCTTGAGGAGACTGTTTCAACGATGTGGGCTTTAGAATTTCCCTAAATATTACTCTTTGAAAATTTCACTTGTATGGGAGGTACCACGCCCATTTGACCGGTTGTACCTAAGAATTTCAGAACTTACTTACTTAGTTAGCACTGCAACCCATAATTGGTAGTGGCCGCCTCGATAAAGCTATGCCAGTTGCCGCGTTGACGTCATTTGATAAGGCCAAGCGCAATCAGGTCCCCCTGTATCTGGTATTTCCAACGGAGATTAATTGTGGGCATTGAACGTCGTCTTCTGGGTGTTCCTCCACAGTGGTTCGAATAAAACACCCTTCTAGCCGGAGCGCTTTATTTTATTCGTTCAACATGACCCAGCCAGCAATACCGCTGGATTTTACCAGCTCATACAGTTCATCTTTCCATCTTATTCGATACACGTTATCCACGCATATTGGACCATAGATTTAAGGGGTATATTGCTCTCGAACGCTCTTAGCAGCCACTCATCATTGATGGTCAATGTCCACGTCTCTACGTCATTCATTAGGACGGGAAGGATGAGGGACTTTTATGTAGAGCGTTATTTTCGTCGAAAAAGCTCGGCCTAGACCCTTCATGGGCTGTTGTGCCATTAAAAGTAAGTAAGTAAGTTATTTTCGTCGGTCGTGAGAGGGCTCTGCTTCTCAATTTCCTACTGAACAAAATATTATCACGGTAATTATGGCATTCATGAAATTTCTAGGTGCATGACTGTGTGGAATCACAGCCAAAAAGATCCACCCTTGTCGAAATTATTTTCCGCACAATATCTGAAAATATCAAGAGTAATTTAAGAGTATTTTAATAAATAAGATCAGTGTTGCGGATGTATCCGGCAACACTGTATGCGGCATTAGCAGTGCATCTCAGGACTTTACTTTGAAATCTTTGGATAATTTGGATATGTTTTTGACTGGCGCAACTCCATTGTTGTGCACCATACGTCCACACGGATTTTAGTACTTAATTGTTTATATAAGGCGATTTTATTGTGAATTGATAGTGCCGAGTTTCTAACCATGAGCCAGAACACTCTTCTATATTTTAGAACAAAGTTATCCCGTTTCTAATTTACGTGCTCATTCTAGCGGAGCTTTGCATCAAGGGTAATTCCAAGGTATCTCGCTAAGTCCGAGTGAGGAACCTCGTCGCCGTGTATGTGCAAGGGCAAATATCGAGTCTTTTTATTTGCAAAGTCAACATGGACAGATTCAATTTTATTTCATTTTATGCGCCTCTGCTTTGTCCATTTAGTAACACGTCATTTAGAGTTCTATGCAAAATATTTGTTGATTCATCTTCAGTTTTACCTACAGTTTTACCTATGATTTTAGAACGAAATAAAATATTCCTTAAAAAGGATATTTTGGCGAGAAGTTAGATTCAAAAAAAAAGCACTTGTTACTTTGTCGGTACAAAAGATAATATTTCCCATAAAATAGTCCTTAATCGCTGAGATCGCCTTAGTCCGAGATCGCCTAATATCACAAATTATTAAGTAAATGTATCGAAATTTAGAGATATGAACATTTTTAAACCGTTTTCGAAAGTAATATACAATAATCAGTGCAAATCAGTAACAAATTGAGAATTTATAAAAATCAGTACTCGGACAGAAGGAAAGAGCTTTGCAAAGTATTGGAAAAATATGTCTTTCCATGACAATATGACAAGAGGTGGGGCGCCGTGTAGAAATATTATTTTTTCTACTTTTTGATTTTGCCTGTGCCGAGTTTCGAACCCCGGACACTCTGCGTAGCAGTTCAACAACGCACTACCACTACACCACAGACAATTCTCTAGAATATTAATTAAAAATGCAAAAACCGAGAATGACAGAAACAATGTTGGTTTGAAGTGGCAACAATGTTGTATAAAGTTTTATATTATCGAAACATTGTTGCCAGTTGAGGGGCTACATATAACTGTTTGACCTTCTGAAAGCAGGTGAAACAGTTACTGGTCAACGCTACCAACAACAATTAGCCGATTTGAACCGTTTGAAACGTGCTTTGCGCCAAAAACTAGCCAGAATATCAAGCTAGGCAACACAAAGTGATTTTTCTTGATGACAATGCACCATCACATCACATCGAACAAAACAGACTTGGGAATTGGTAGATTGGTACAGCTGGGAAGCCGTAGCCCCCGTGCGGAGACGGCTTATTCACCAGACTTGGCTCCATCTGACTACCACTTACCATATTTTCATCAATGGGGCACGCACTTGCTGAGCAGCACTTCGATTCGTACGAAATTGTGCACAAATGGCTCGATGACTGGTTTGACTCAAAAAACGAACAGTTTCTTTTTGGCCAGGCATTCACAAATTGCCAGAGAGATGGAAAAAATGTGTAGCTAGCAATGGCCATTACTTTTAAGATTGAATGTATAAACATTTTTCTTATATAAACGTGTATTTTCTTAACGTAAAATTACCGGTTCCATACTTTTACACCTGGTATAACAAGTACTTAATAAATAAATATTACAAACATGAGACTCCAATTTGCATACATCATCATCTTTCATATCCAAACATATTAAATTTATGTACCATATAATTAAAATTGCTGTGTTGTGTTCAATTCTTGTGCAAATTCTTTCAAAATTTGTAATAACTTAGTCTTAAATTTCACATACACACCTTCTTATTCATATTAGCTACAATTTCATTATGTGTTGCCTTTGGTATTGGCCAGAGGTGGTAAGTATATTGATTTCATTATATTATGTAGGACAAACCATTTTGAGCTTTTTATCTCCACGCACATAAATTTTGAGATATATACCATTAAAAAAAATAAACTAGAGCCAATACTCATACATTCAGTTCAACAATTTATCGGAAATTTATTATCAAACTGACCCTGACCTTCGCAATGAGAAATGCAAAGAGCAAAAAGAAATAAATTTCAAAAATACATTTACATTTTCAATATTAGCTTTTTGCACATGGCAAAAATCCAAATATTTTTTGCTTCATGCACCAATAAATATGTTAATTTCATTTTCTAAAAATATTTCATAGAAATATTACACCTACCATATACCTATATAATATTTGGATGTAAAGTTCCTATTAATTTTCGTACTACGCTCAATTTATTAAGTGAGACAAAATATTTTAAAGAAATTATTAAGAGAGCTCCATAAATCTCAGATAATGATAAAAATAAATATTTGCATATTTTTCACTTTTCGAAACAGCAACAAGCTCCATAGCTTTCTATTTTTAACTCTGACTGAATCGCGAAGTGACAACAGTTTGCACAGTTCAAAGCATTCCGGGGTATATCGTCGCTTTAAACCATAAATTAATCTTGTTATAGAATACCCAAGCTTGAAGTTTATGATCTGAGTAAATTTTGTATAAAATAAAATGATTATGAAGATCGATCATCGGTCGTAGTGCCAGTTAAGTAAGAAAGTAAGAAGCAATTACTGTGTGGGTGCAGCGCTCATTTCACTCTTCAAAGTTTTCTCTCAATGGTGCACCATTTATCATTTATACATTTTTATTAGTTGAAAAAATAAAATAATATAAATTTACTTAAGGAAAATATACTACTTACTTAGTTGGCACTACAACCGATGATCGGTCTTGGGCGCCTCAATAAAGCTTCGGCAGTCGCCTCTGATATGCGCGCCCTGTCGCCAGTTGATATGGCCAAGTGCAGTCAGGTCGTCCTGTACCAATGGAGATTGGGACGTCCTCTTCTGCGTGTTCCTCCACCTAAGGTCGAATCAAGTACCCTTCTTCCATTCGCTCAACAGCGAAGCCGATGGATTTTTATACGCTTGAAATTGTTCTCAACTCATTGTTCCATCTTATTCGATATATGTGTCGTCCACACAGGATGGAGTATCTTCCTCTCGAACGTTTCTAACACCCTCTCATCGTTGGTGGTCAATGTACACATCTCGACGCCATACATTAGGACGGGAAGGATGAGGGGCTTATAGAGCGTTATTTTCGTCAGTCGAGAGAGGGTTCTACTTCTCAATTGCCTACTGAGATCGTAGTAACACCTTTTGGAGTTAATCTCCAAATCTCCGCTTGATCTCAAGGCTGAGATTATTATTGATGTTAATGCTGGATTCTAGGTAAACGAAATCCTTGACGACTTCAAAAGTGTAATTGTCAACAGTGTCAACATAATCAGTTCAAGACGCCGTGACTCTTTGTTTGTTGAAACGAGGTATTTCGTTTTGTCCTCGTTCACCACTAGACCCACTCGACGAGACTGCCATTCCAGATTTGAGTACGCTGCAATGACTGCTCGCGCGTTGTTGCCAATGATGTCAATATCATCAGCGTATGTTACAGAAGATGATGCCAGAGATGTCGATGTTAGCAGCTCGAATTATTTGCTCCAGCGCAATATTAAAGAAGTCGGACGATAGGAAGTCACCTTGTCTGACACCTCTCCCAATCCCTATTTTGGTGTCGGCCAGGTTTTTTTTTGCAAAATGGAATGAGCTTTGCCGGGGTACCAGAATGAGACATAATCTACGAATAGATGGTGGATGTTGATTTGTTTTTCTCGGGTCTTTTCCAGGATTTGGCGTAGTGTGACTATCAGAGTGATGCTGGATTTACCAGGCCTGCAGCCACACTCATAAGGTCCAATCAGTTTGTTGACGAAGGGCTTCAGTTTTTCGCTCAGTATGCTCGATAAAATCTTATATCTAGAAGGATTATCCCACGGTAGTTGACGCACATCGTGGAATCACCTTTCTTATGGATTGGGCAGAGTACGCTGAGGTCTATACACTTGGCATGCGACCATAGTCTTCAACGCCGTCAGTGGTTGGAGTTTCCGGAGTTGATTCCGCAGTGGCGGGATTATTGCTATTAAGAAGCTGCGAAAAGTGCTCCCTCCATAATCTCATTATGGAAGAGGCCCCGGCTTTCAAACCATCAGTCAGACGTCTTCTTCTTCTTCTTGTGAATATCTGGTCGATAGTGGATTTACCAGGCCTGAAGCCACACTGATAAGGTCCAATCAGTTTGTTGACGATGGGCTTCCGTCTTTCGCACAGTTCGCTCGATAAAACTTTATATGCGATATTTAGAAGGCATATCCCACGGTTAAAAAAATGTGTTCATCTCAATATATTAATGTGATATTGCTTACTGAAATACAAATTTTAAATTAATTAATTAAGTAATTTTTTGAAATTCGACTTTAAAAATTCAATTGTTTAATTAAGTGTTCATAAAGTAATAATCTTTTCCCTAATTGTTCACATATTTCGTTTGGCTTTTATACGCATTCTAACACCCAGTGGCAGTCCTGTAAATATTATAACTAATCCTTTTCTGACCACCATAGCCACACCTATTTACATATTTACCTAGGATACGCCGAGATCTAGCTACTAAATACAACTTGATTGATTTCATAATGGATCATCATTATCGTTGCAAGATGATGTTGGTACCCACAAATCTGGCAACACTAGTCCGATTATGTCAAATGAACACATGTTTGAAAAGTGGATGTTCAGGCTACATTGTGTGTAATTCGTCGCTAGCGTAAAAAGTTACATGGATTTGAAAATTAGTGAAGTATCTGAAGAAATTCGCTATTTGATGATTTATTACTATAGAAAAGGTAAAACCGCTGCAAAAACACGCTGAAAAATTTGTGCGGTTTACGGTGCGGATGCTGTGAGTGAACGCCGGACCCAGAAATAGTTTGCTCGATTACGTTCCGGAAATTCCGATATCAAAGATGCACTTCACTCTGATCTGGCAGTTACTGAAAAAGCCGATAAAATTTTGCAAGTGGTGCAGCAAGATCGACACACAAGCTGTCAAGAGACAGCGGAGGTACTAAACATCAACCACATGACAGATTTGTGGGCACCAACAGTGGATATTTTTTATATGACCCAATACACCGCGGCGTGAAGGGAATCAACTAGGTGCTGAAGTTTTATTCCATAAAAATTTATATAGCAGTAAGTAGCACAATAATATTTGTGTGTCCAAAACTGTTGAATACTCTTATATATTGTCACCCTGTATATGGCTCAGAATATAGCTTTCGGGTGGACCCCACCTGGCCCGTATTGTAATAAGTATATCTGCCCCAAGCCCATTTGTTTGTTTGCCACCTAAACCTAGTCCTTTTCGTTTGGTCTATTAAGTTCTATTTATATTTACAGCAGCTGAAATGTTCAGTATATAAAAGTTATGTGAGAATATAGTAAAAAAAAATATAGAGGCAAATCTTACGCTAATGAATGACTTCTTCTTAGCTAGGAGATAAATCTAACCGCAGTCATAATAGAATATTCTATTTAGTAAATTTTACTATTTCATGTTTTATTAACAAAATTCAAAATAAAATGACATCAATATGGACCAATTTTCCCATGGTTGGTTTTTCACGTTTATATTTCTGACAGTTCACGCGTGATTCTTGACATAAATCAAAGTAAAAAATGCTCAGTTTAGTTTGCCATGTCATCATGAATAAACTTACGCCTGAACAACGTTTGCAAATCATTGAAATTTATTATCAAAATTCGGGCTCTGTGAAAAATGTGTTTCGCAAGCTACGCCCATTTTATGGTCATGATAATCGACTCACAGAGCAGGCAATTCAGCTCATTGTGACCAAATTTCGCAAAAGTTTCACTTTATCCAACCAACACAATCCACCAAATCGAATCCATAGACTGCGTATCAAAGAGAATATTGCTGCTGTATCCGCCAGTGTTGAAGAAGATCGCCATATGTCCATCCGGCGCCGATCGCAGCAATTGGGTTTGTGTTATTCGACCATCTAGAAGATTTTATGCAAAGATCTCGGATTAATGCTATACAAAATACAGCTGGTGCAAGAACTGAAGCCAAGCGACCTACCACAACGTTGAATTTTCGGTGAACGGGCAAAATTGTCTTCAGCGACGAAGATCATTTTTGGCTCAATGGAATAAACAGAATTGCCATTTTTTGGAGTAAAGACCAGCCAGAGGCAATTCAGCAGCTATCAATGCATCCTGAAAAATGCACTCTTTGGTGCGGCGGCATCATTGGGCCGTTCTTCTTTAAAGACGATGAAGGCCACAATCTTACGGTCAATGGGGGAAAACAACCGGAACCGTTCGATGATAACTAAATTTTTTTTTTGTCGAAAATACAAGAATTGGACTCGGCCGACATGTGGTTCCAACAGGACGGTGCCACATGCCACACTGCACGCGAAACCACTGCATCAATTGAAAGGCGAATGGCGAATTTGGTGAGCAGTTAATCTCATATTTTGGTGTAGTCAAGATCGTGTGATTTAACCCCGTTAGACTATTTTTTGTGGGGCTATGTTAAAACGCTTGTCTATAGGGACAAGCCAAACATGATTGCTGCTTTGAAAGCCAACATTGAACATTGAACGCGTCATTGGTGAGATTCCGGCCGAAATGTGTGAAAAAGTGTGCCAAAATTAAACCTTCAGAATGGACCGCGGGCAACATTTAAGTGAAATATATTTAAAAAGTAAATGGCAGGAATTGATTTATCGGTCATAATAACAATTTTATTCACTTTCGTAAAATTTCTGTATTTTTTTGATTTATCAAAAACCAAGCTGTGGCGTAGTGCTAGTGTGTTGGACTGCTACGCAGAGTGTCCGGGATTCGAATCTCGGCACAGGCAAAATCAAAAAATAGAAAAAATAATTTTTCTACACGGCATCGCCTCTTGGCAGGCAATGGCAAACCTGCAAGAGTAAAAATTGGCTATGTAAAGCTTTGCACTTCGCCGTTCGGATTCGGCATTAAACTGTAGGTCCCTTCCATTCATGTACAAATATAACACGCACAACATGAGTGGATGCGAAAAGCGAAAAGCTCGGCCTAGGCCCTCCATGAGCTGTTGTGCCATTAAAAGAGAAGTAAGCTCTTAAAAATCACGCTTTATAAGAAGAAGATAAACTGCAATCTATTTTACGGCTATTCAAAAACGTTGAACAAACTTCCAACTGGTTAAAAACTTTTGAATCAAATAAAATTCTGGGAAAAATCCAAAAGAAAAATAATTATAGCGTATAAATTACTAAATAGTTCTTAAGCAATGTTAAGGAAGAAAAGTAATTTGTGACTGAGTGTATCCATATCAGTTAATAATTAATTATTTTGTGGGCATCTTTATTGAATCAGTAATTAAGGTTCATTACTGCTGTGTTTCCTTACTGGGTAGCAGGTGTGAGGTGGATATTGATACACAAAAACAAGTTAAATACTTGTTACTCGTATGGTTTCTTTATACAACGTTTGTTTGCATACACGTACACAGATAGCATCAACTATTTTCTATCAAATTATAGACAAACACATGCTGAAACTTGTCCAACACTTGAACACAGCCATATCAACAATGCTTCATGGGAGAAAATGGTGTTAATGGATGTAACATCTTTTGTGTGTGTGTGTGTGTTTAGTGTATTTGTGAGAGAGTGACGTGAAACTACCATCAACTTGTGAACATTTTCTCTTTTAATTTTTATGATATATCTACTTTCACATATGACAGCAGTGCTAGAATGTATTATTTAATATTTATTGAAATATATTTAATAAAAAATTGCCGTTTTTGTCATATGTCATGGGAGTCATATTTTAGTTTTCCATATGCTCGTAGATTTCCCTTCAATCATGCTTCCCTTCAATACTCCTACTTATTACCTACTTTCAGATAAAAAACGAAATTTTTTCAAATGGCAACACGTGCACCATGTGCATGCTCTTCTGTGAGGAGCGCTATGTGCCTTGCATACGTGACATTGAGCTGGATTAGATTGAATTGAATGGAATTGAATTGGACTCATGTAGCTAGGTAACATTTGGGGCACTTACTGGCACTTGACTTAATTCACAATAAGCAAAACATAAATTTATTGACAAGAAGTTTTTCCTGTAGCTTTCTTTAATAAATAAATAGTTGTAGGTAAGGCAATATTTTATGTGTGGATTTATTGCATAAAGTAAAAAATTTATTTTTTTTTTTTTCTCGATTTAACTTTTGGTAACTTTGTTTTGTCGTGGTCGCTGTGGCGTAGTGGTAATGCGTTGGACTGGTACGCAGAGTGTTCGGGGTTCGAATTTCGGCACAGGCAAAATCAAAAAGTAGAAAAGATAATTTTTCTACATAGCATCGCCTCTTAGCAGGCAATGGCAAACCTACAAGAGTAAAAATTGCCTATGAAAAGTTTTTCACTTTTCACACGCCGTTCGGATTCGGCATTAAACTGTTGGTCCCTTCCATTCATGTACAAATAAGTATAACACGCACAGCATGAGTGGCCGCGAAAAAGCTCGGCCTAGGCCCTCCATGGGCTGCTGTGCCATTAAAAGTAAAGTAAAGTAAGTAACTTTGTTTTTCCATGCCACAGACAGTCACTCGTAAATGTCAATATAGCAAGGAAAAACAAATACATGGCAGCAGTGGTGGGAGGAAGCAGTAAAGAAACAACTTTTATTTTTCTTTACAGTAAAAGAAGAAAACTAAATTAAACAACGAAGAGAAAAAATGTTAAAGGAAAAGTCAAGGGAGAATAAAGAAATTACATAAAGCAAATGAAAATCATTTATCATTTGTAGCGATTTTGACCTTATGCTAACACCGATTGAAGCAAACATTATGGGAAATTACCCCGAGATGGTGGAGGAAAACTTAAGTGCTGAAATATATTTTGGTTTAAATGTTAGAATATAAGTTTCGGCATTCGCGATATTTACAAGTATATTTAAATTTTTACGGGCTTTATTCAAACCAATGACTACTTGAATAGAAACAGAGAGAGGAATTTTCAGTAATTTGGACAAGAAGATGCCTCACCAGTGTTGGGGAATGTTGATATACATGTTGTACTTTTTTTTAGTACTTTTTGGTTTAAAAAGTACCGAAGTACCGAAATACAACCGTTACCCTTTCACTATCTTCTACTTTTTGAGAATAAAACTAAAAAGTTGTATTTCACGTGGGAATGGGATTGGTGGCAACGTCAATGCCCTAGTCGGATCAGGACAGGGTGGTGGCAACACTCAGATCAGAAAAACGAACAACCGCAACAAAAAAGAACGAACTTAAAGCATTCGTGTAAAGAATCCGCGTGGAGTCAGTCGCAAGAGTGTTTGTTAAAGAAAATAAAACCACGTGTCGGTCTTGTATTGAACTCGTATTTTAACTATTATAACTATTGTGGTCGCCGTAGCGTAGCGGTAGGCGTTGTTCTGTTACGCAGAGTGTCAGGGGTTCGAATCTCGGCACAGGCAAAATCAGAAAATAAAAATTAAAATAAAATAAAATTAAAATTAAAATTAAAATTAAAATTAAAATTAAAATTAAAATTAAAATTAAAATTAAAATTAAAATTAAAATTAAAATTAAAATTAAAATTAAAATTAAAATTAAAATTAAAATTAAAATTAAAATTAAAATTAAAATTAAAATTAAAATTAAAATTAAAATTAAAATTAAAATTAAAATTAAAATTAAAATTAAAATTAAAATTAAAATTAAAATTAAAATTAAAATTAAAATTAAAATTAAAATTAAAATTAAAATTAAAATTAAAATTAAAATTAAAATTAAAATTAAAATTAAAATTAAAATTAAAATTAAAATTAAAATTAAAATTAAAATTAAAATTAAAATTAAAATTAAAATTAAAATTAAAATTAAAATTAAAATTAAAATTAAAATTAAAATTAAAATTAAAATTAAAATTAAAATTAAAATTAAAATTAAAATTAAAATTAAAATTAAAATTAAAATTAAAATTAAAATTAAAATTAAAATTAAAATTAAAATTAAAATTAAAATTAAAATTAAAATTAAAATTAAAATTAAAATTAAAATTAAAATTAAAATTAAAATTAAAATTAAAATTAAAATTAAAATTAAAATTAAAATTAAATTAAATAAAAAACAAAGCAACAACAACAAAATTAACGGCACCACCTCTTGGCAGGCAATGGCAAACCTACAAGAGTAAAAATTGCCTATAAAAGCTTTTCACTTCGCCTTTCGGATTCGGTATTAAACTGTAGGTCCCTTTCATTCATGTACAAATATAACACGCACGACATGAGGGGATGCGAAAAGCTTAGCCTTTGGCGCTACATGCGGTCATTGTCGACACTGATAAACTGAAGTTCATTGTGGTAAAGGCATAACACTTGCCACAATGGCTGCCTATCTCTTTATTGGTGTCCTGTGTGATCACGTTCACTCTCTCATTCTCACTCCTTCTTCCTCTCACCTATCAATCTTCCTTCCGCACAATGCTTGACATTCATAGGGGTACACTCTGTGTGTTGAATGTAAAAAAATTCCAATTTTGCTTGTAAAAAAAACTTGTCTCTTAAATAAACTTTGTAGTAAAACCTTCATATCCCACATTCATCTGATATATAGTATGTATGGTATGTACTAAAAAATCGTAAAAACCGTATAAGATATTGTAAGATATTTTTCTTTTAGTATATGGGAGGCAGGCGTGGTTTTCGCTCTATGCTGGCAATGTTTTCACAATATATTTTTGAGGCTATTCCTACTTCATAAATAAATTTACTTAAGAATTTCTGTTCAAATGGAGTTTAGAAATTATCAAAAATAAGTAGTTTTAGAAAATGATAACCGGTTTTTATTATCTGTGAGTGAGATGATAGTGTTCTTTGTATGCTCCTAACAGCCATACTCTTCTTGCATAGCTTAGTCCACTTTTTCACACTGCAAGTTAAGCTTGTAGGGGAGTTGCTCGTACCTGCAAGTTTTCTTTTGTGCTGTTTCTTCTTGGACATTCGATAAGAAGATACTCCGTAAGATCTACGGTCCAGTATGCGTGGACGACGTGTACCGAATAAGATGGAACGATGAGCTGTACGCACTGACATAGTCAAGCTTATAAAAATCCATTGGCTTCGCTGGCTGCGTCATGTTGAGCGAATGGAAGTAGGCGCTCCGGCTAGAAGGGTGTTTTATTCGAACCACTGTGGAGGAACACGCAGTAGGGGACGTCCTAATCTCCGTTGGAAAGACCAGGTGCAGGGCAACCTGACTGCAATTGGTTTTATCAACTGGCGCTAGCGTGCGCATAGCAAAGGCGACTGGCGAAGCTTTGTAGAGGCGGCCAAGACCGATCATCGGTGGTAGTGCCAGTTAAGTAAGTAAGTAGATCAAGAAATCCGGCTGTGTGGAAAAGCAAGTGGGAAGACCAAAAGCGAATTGGAAACTTTTTTTAAATGGATAAGGGGACTTATACATAAACGCTCTCTCTCCTTGCGGTATTTTGGAGCACTCTTTATCCGCTTCCGGGAAGCTCGATGTCAGCGCTCCCTTTCTATGTTATGCAATATTTTATTTTATTTTAATTTATTTAGTTTCATCTACTGGACTGTGCCCTTACAGATTACAAGTTTACTTACAAACTGCGATAACCAAAATTTAAACGATACCTTAACTCTAAGATCTGTTTAGAGCTCTGATCAAGCCTGATGTATTGCAATCTAAATCAATTTTAAGATCAGTACAAAGATTAAGGCTTCTAGAGATATGATCTTACTTTACTTTTAAGTAATGGCACAACAGCCCATGGAGGGCCTAGGCCGAGCTTTTCGCATCCACTCATGTTGTGCATGTTATATTTGTACATGAATGGAAGGGATCTGCAGTTTAATGCCGAATCCGAACGGCTAAGTCAAAAGCTTTTCATAGCAATTTTTACTTTTGTAGGTTTACCATTGCCCGCCAAAAGGTGGTGCCGTGTAGAAAAATTATTTTTCTACTTTTTTTGTTTGTTTGATTTTGCCTGTACCGAGATTCGAACCCCGGACACTCTGCGTAGCAGTCCAACGCATTACCACTACGCCACAGCGACCACCGAGATATGATCATTATGACCATAATTAGTTCAGTGAACTTTGCCCTAGAAAAAACGATGTTCCCTTAATGGTCTTGCTTTAGCATGAAATAGAATTAGATCCAGGAGATTGGATGTTTAAATTTTACCATCAAGTACATCTTTAATAAATAGTACGCTAGATAAGTTGAATCTAATAGAGAGCTTATTGAGTAACTAACATCTCCCTTCGTACCATGGCATGGAGTCATACGCGAAAATTCGTCGTAGCGCGAATTTGGTAAAACTCTCTCTATTCGATTGTTATAAAAAGTATATGAGCTGTATTATGGTATGTATAAAGAGAGAGCGCCTACTGCTGATAGGAAAGATAGGTAGGTAAAGAAGATTGTGTAGGTAAAGAAGAGCTTTCGCGAGTACCCCATTCCCGTTGGCGCAAATAAATACACACACATGCATACACGCTTACTTTTATAGAGAGAGGCAAATTTAAGTTTGTATTGTATTTAGAGTATACATATTACAGGTTGGTTGATGTCGCTCTCTCGGGTTTGACTTAAAAAAACAAAACAACAATGCTACGTTATACGGTTAAACCATAGTATCTGAAATTATTCGGCATTCTAGTAAAGTTTCTATGTACTCGTACATAAAAATACGCATGTATTTAGTTTAGTAATTCGAAAAAATGTAATAAATTCTCAAGTATTAGAAGAGATTTGCGTAGCACTTATTTTGCTGGATGTAGCTTACCTAAGAAAGCCAACGGCAAATGTTTTAAAACTTTATTTTTCTAAACAGCTAAACTTACAAAACATTTTAAGTAAGCAGAAAAAAAAAGATTTTCCTGTTCCCAAATTCTGTTAGGCTAAAATTGCATTTTTTTTTTGTTTCTGCGAGGAGTCAAAAATAAATTTTCCTTTTCCCAAATTCTGTTAGGCTAAAATTGCATTTTTTGTTTTGTTTCTGCGAGGAGTCAAAAATAAAAACTTTTTCTGTAGTTAAAAACAAATATAAGATATTTCAACAAAAAAAAATAAATGATAATAAAAGTTAAATTTCTTAAAGAAAACTTAGTTATGTAGGTACGTATTCAAGTATTTCTATTCATGAAAGCAAAAGGAATACATTTTGATTTAATGAAGTCCACGTTGGATCATCGCTTTAATGCGAAATCATTTAGTTCATCTCCATCTTCATCTTCCACTAATTCTTCCTGGCTTACAATAAAAGTTCGTTAGCAGTAATTGCTTAATTGATGCGGAAATAAAAACGCCAGCAGGTAATGAAGTAGTTGGAATGAACAACAACAACAACAACCTACACTTACCTACTGCTGCTTCATACGATACGAGCGGATAATTGTGATGATTCCTGCTTAGCAAATGAACACAATTGACTGAGTAAGAAATGAGGGATTAAGAGAGAGAGAGAGAGAGAGAGAGAGAGAGAGTGGCGTAAAAATTGAATAAGTAATGCAATTAAAACTATGCAAGACAATGGATGGTAAAATGTGAATTGCATAAGTTAATTGACTGCATAAAATCGAACTTTATTTATAATTAGGTAAATTTTCAATTCCATTTGATGTCATCAGAGGCGATGTCGACAGATTTACTAAATTATGTTTTGACATGATTTTGACATATTAAAGAAGCTAAGTATTGCTTTTTTTTAATTTACTACTATTTTATAAATTTTTACATTTTCCTTTTTAAATCTACTACGAGTATAAAACTCAAAAAATTTTCAAAAGTTTCCAGTTTTTAAAGCTTGATATGGATATCTCCAAATCTGAAAGTGATATTGGCAACACTATTTCGATTATGTTCAAGCAACATTTTGCGATATTTGTGTAATTTGTCGCTAGTGTGTGTGAAAAAAGTTACATTGATTTGAAAATGAGTGAAATATCTGAAGATGAAGATGTGGTGCTTTATTCCTATAGAAAAGGTAAAACCGCTGCTAAACCATGCCGAAAAATTTGTGCGACTTACAGTGAGGATCGTGTGCCAAACCCAGGAGTGGTTAGCTCGATTCCATTCCAGAAATTTCAATATCAATGATGCACCTCTCTCTGGTCGGCCAGTTACTGAAAAAGCCTATGAAGTTTTCGCAAATGGTGGAGCAAGATCAACACACAATGACAGATTTGTGGGTACCAACCGCGGATACTTTTAAAACCCAATACAAACGTTTGACTTTTCTACATATACTTCAATAACTTGCATTGTATTTTTCTGCTAGTTGCTTCTGTTATTTTTTATGGCCCTTGATAATATTTTTTGTTTTTCATTGATACATTCAACACACAAGGTGTACCCCTATGAATGCAAAGCATTGTGTTGAATGGAAGGAAAATTGGTAGGTGGGAGGAAGAAGGAGGGAGACTGAGAGAGGGAATGTAATCACAAAGGATACCGATAAAGAGATAGACAGCCATGGTGGCAAGTGTTATGCCTTTACCACAATGAACTTCAGTTTTATCAGCTTCGACTATGACCGCATGTAGCGCCAAAGACCAAACTTTTCGCATCCACACATGTTGTGCGTGTTATATTTGTACATGAATGGAAGGGACCTACAGTTTTATGCCGAATCCGAACGGCAAAGTGAAAAACTTTTCATAGGCAATTATTACTCTTGTAGGTTTGCCATTGCCAGCCAAGGGGTGGTGCCGTGCATAAATTTTGATGTTGTTACTTTACATAGAAAATAATAATATAGAAAATAAAGCGATTCTGAATTTAATAGAGGCTTTTCTCAAGTTTTTCTCATGTTAAGATGTGTCAAAATTTAACTATTAAATTTAAATTCGACTTTATTTTCTCTATTACCAAGGGCCTATGTTTTTAGGATTTCCAATAGATTTTCTGAGGCTGAATAAAAAATATTAAAATACCAACTATTTTTTTAATTTCTGAGAATGCAGTTTGAAGCCAGTATACTTCGAAGTATGTAGATAATATATTTTAAATGTTTGAAAGAATTTATTGATTATTGAACAATTTTGATTTTCACAACTTTAAAATTTTCGAGAGCAACGAGTACTCATTTTTAGGATTCAAGGAAGCAAACATTTTAAATTAATCATGTTTACAACATGACTGAAAGTTTAAAGCTTCGCCTAGACCCCAAGCTATCTGTTGTTCCATAATATTACTAAAACATTAACCTTCACTAAATTCGAATAAATGTAGCCAAAGATACATGAAAATGGGCAGGTTAGAGTTTATTGCAGTTGTGGCCGCTCTGCAGGACTTGTTTCCAGCATATTTCAAAATTAGTAAAAGATCAGCTGACCAGCTGTGCAAAGCCTTAGGTATGAAGTTAGTGCCGGATGTCGGTATCTCTGAGCCCTTTAGGGAAATATCAAGAATGTTTGTCAAACAACAACTACTTGAATAAAAATGTATTTGCGTTCTTTCTCTTTCTCTTACTCTTCTTGTTTTGCTCTCTCGTTGGCAATGTAAACAAGTATAACGGGAAATTATTGGAATGAATTAGCAGAGCATACTGCTATAAACATATGGAGGGCGTCAGGCCAGCGACTGCAACTGTCGAAAATAAGTATACATGCGTTTTAATGAAACTGACTACACGACTGCATTACTCAATTGGAAATTGCAGTCAAATTATGTAGAATGTCGTTATCTGAGCATCAAATAGAAAAAGAGAGAACTGAGAGCAGATATACAAATTTAAAGAAGAAGAGTGAAGAAAATGAAATGTAATTTTATTTGTAAATTTGACGAATGTCGCTTGTTGTTGCAGTTGTTAATTAATTACACTCTCTCGACTACCGATGCCAATTGAGAGCACTTACTATGTAGCTTGTAGTTCTTTGTGTGTTAAATAGCTTAAGCTATTACGTTAGTGACGATCGTTTTCAGTACTGTATAGCAGTTATTTTGGACCAACTGGCCGTCTCATCCCAAATTCTTTTACAATTTGCAAATAACCAAAATTTTTTGTTTATTATTTCTCCTATTTAATTGTGGTACTTTTATTTAATTGAATGCCAGCCACAGAGTTTTCTTTTACTACCAAAAAATACAAACAAAAGTTATTTTTTTATTCTCAAAATTTGCAAGTTATTCATTGAGGCCACACAACAGCAACGAGACACTGCCAGGACAACAACAACTGTCAATCTTTGTACGCTTTGCTTGTTAATTTTTGTATTCTTTTGGTTTTACCCTTTGGAAAAACTCAATGGCAAAACTTTTACAGTATCTCCCGTTTATAAGCACCCTTGGAAATGTACGAAGTAGAGTGTTTATAAGCGGAATATACGGATATGCAGACAACACAAAATCTATATATGCAAACCTCGGATATATCCACTGACTGGTGCATATAATCCTGGATATATGAAGCCCCAATATTCCCATGAAAAAGCAAGTTAAGTATTTTTATAAAAAAAAAATGAAAGGAAAAAATGTCGATTAAAACTTTGTTGAAAGAAAAAACAAAAACTTTTTGTAATCAATAGTACTATAAAACAAAATAGTGTTTGTCCATACCAAAGAAATTTGTCACTGCATTACATTTTTTATACCTTTAAAATAAGATCTTCTTTTAATGGCAGAATAGCCCATGGAGGGCCTACGACAAGCTTCTGGCATCCACTCATATTGTGCGTGTTTAATTTGTACATGAATGGAAGGTTCTTACAGTTTTATGCCGAATCCGAACAGCAAAGTGAAGAGCTTCCATAGGCAGTTTTTACTCTTGAAGGTTTGCCATTGCCTACCGTGGTTTTCTCTTACTTTGAAGTATTTGAGATTTTTCTAAAGCAGAGTATAAAATAGCACCGAATGCTAGATTTTATTCATTTACATTTATGTAGCATAAAAATGTTTAAATTGAAGTTTGTGGTATCTTTAGTAGTTTAACTCAGTATGAAACTATTTGAGGTACACTTTATTTACTGTGTTTTTTCTAGTTTGTGATTTTGCCTGTGCCGAGATTTACGCCTACATTTTAAAGGGGTAAAACAAATTTCATCAATCTTGGTGCTACGAAGCAGACAATATTTAAAAGCGGCGGGCTTATAAGCGGGGATTACTGTATTAGTCTTTAGGGATAGAAAAACGGCAGTGACGAGCCAAGCAACTGGTGTATAAATAAAATATCCAAAGCGGAAAAGTTTAATTTGGCACAGTCCACGGTGACTTGGCTTGTGTTTGTCAATTTGTTACTAATTAAAACAATTTTAACTACGATTTTTCCACAACTTCTGAGATGCTGTTAAGTGAACTAAGCATCTAGGTTTAATGAGTATGTAGAATAAAATATCATAAACAAATTGTGTCCAGGGTAAAACTGTAAAATAATGAATCAAAAATTGTTGAAAAGTTATTTTAACTAAAGTGAAATATTTTTCGTGTTAGTGATCTTCGAAAACAAAGTTTGAAATTTTTTTTATTATAAGCAAAATCCCTTTAAGAATATCGAATAAATATATATTTCTGTAAAAATCAGACTTTTACTAAAGCTAAAAGATTTCCTTTAATTCATTAAAGCCTTTCGATGTTTTTATGCAAGCAAGCAAGACATTGTAAGTAATTTTATACATGAATTACTGCTTTGTGGGAGGAAATGACATTTTAAGTGTTTAGAAATCATATTGAAAGAGTTGAAAGAGTACATACATACTTACATACATACATACATAATACGCATGAATGTATTCATATATGTGAGTGCATGTAATCTTTAGAGTTGTCAGAAGCACATAAGCCTTTTTGACTTTTTTCTCCTTTCGTGTTTTCACCTTTTCCCTCTCTATAGGAAGTACGCTCTTTTTACACAAAAACAAATCGTTATATTCCTCCCCCTTTTCATCTTTCCATTTTTTCCCTCAGTTAAATTCATCAGACTTCCACTTTTTCTTTTGCTCTCTCTCCCACTTCCACTTCAGCTGCACTTGCTGACTCTTGCTCTTTACTTTCTTGTAAGGCATTGTTTGAAAGTGTTGCCAACTTGATGGTGTCTCACAAAGATGGGAGTGCAATGTTTGCCATTGAAGCAAGCGGAAAATCATACAAAAAATGGCATAGAAAAAAATAAATGATTTTATCTTGCTTTTGTAGGTATGTACTCTTAAGAATTTGAGATTTTGCTAAAGCAGAGTATGAAATAGAACCGAATGCTAGATTTTATTTATTTACATTTATGTAGCATAAAAATGTTTAAATTGAGGTTTGTGGAATCTTTAGAAGCTTAACTCAGTATGAAACTATTTGTGGTACACTTTATTTTATTTTATTTATTTACTTGATATTTGTATGTATTATACAGGGTGTTTTTTGTTGGAAGTGTGGTTTTCAAGAAGAAATAAAACGCATATAATTTAATGTTATGGCTAAGAATTTAGCTTTATTATAAAGATAAGGATTTGCCATTATGTTTTAAAAACGATTTCGGGAAAGTGGTCGCCGTGGCCGGTTCGAATAAATTCCAGCCGAGAGGCCCTATTTTCGACCAGTTTTTGCAGCAATTCAGCAATTGGGGCCGTATGTCAGTAATCACGCGCCGAATATTCTCTTCCAAAGCGTCAATCGTCTCGGCCTTATCTGCGTAGACAAGCGACTTCACATAACCTCACAAAAAATAGTCCAGCGGTGTTAAATCGCACGATCTTGGAGGCCACGCCACAGGCCCACGACGCGAGATAATGCGCTCACCAAAAGTTTCCTTCAATAAATTGATTGTTTCGTTGGCTGTGTATGGCATGTAGCGCCATCTTGTTGGAACTAAAGGGTCGTCCCCATCAACATCCTCCAATTCATGCACGAAAAAGTCATTAATTCATTAATTATGGCTCTATAGCGTTTCCCATTGACTGCAACATTATGACCGGCTTTATCTTTGAAGACCAATGATTCCCTCTGCCCATAGAGCACACCAAACACTGACTTTTTGAGGATGTAACGGCGTCTCAACAATGGCTTGTGGATTATGATCACTCCAAATGCGACAATTTTGCTTATTAACGTACCCATTCAACCAAAAGTGAGCTTCATCGCTGAACAAAATTTTCTTGTGAAAATCGGGATCGGTGGCCATCTCGTTTTGGTAATAAATTTGCACGATTTGCAAGCGTTGTTCAGGAGTAAGTCTATTCATTATGAAATGGCAAACCAAACTGAGCATAAATCAAGTGACAGCTGTCAAAAATTCCAACTCCGAAAAAAGTATTGCCAGATTGAAAACCACTTTACTAAAAAAAAACCCTTTACGTACATAGGAGACTAAATTCGTACACTAAATTTTAAGTAGGCTTCAGTATTTCTACCTTATTGCTCAAGTGTGAGTTTACTTCAGTTTGAATGAAAAATGGGAATAGAGTAGAAAATTTGACGTTATTCATAAAGCTCATATACAATTAAATTTAAATTAAAGGGTTCCAACACAATTCTTTTAAATGATATATGCATCCCGTGCTACACGGTGATTGTAGAAGCTCCGATCTCAATTATTTTTCACTCTCCCACATTTTTCCCAAACATACTTACTCCCCCATACTTAACCTTTAGATGGCTTTAATATAAAAATATATTTTTATATATTTCGGCTATCATTAGAGCGGTAGAAAGTAAGATCCACGCCCATTAATTTACCTCATTCAAAGTTTTTACCAAACGTACAGAGTGCGCCATCTTTTATGTCGGTATGCGAATATTGAATAACTTTAAAAAAAAACAACCGATTTCCATATATGAGGAATTTTTATTTAATTTGGTCCGTTGATAATGATGATTTCGGCACGAATGTTTGTCTTGAGCTCATCAGTGGTCTAAAGATTGCTGGCGAACACTTTGCTTTTCAAATAACCCCACAAAAATAAGTTTGGAGGCATCAAATCAGGTGATCTGGGTGGCCAGTCAATGTCGCCATTTTTTGACACCACACATCCAGGGAATTTTCATTGCAGAAACTGCATTGTTTGATTTGCAGTGTGGCATGGTGCAACATCTTGTTGAAACCAGTAACCGTCCAGACCTTTTCACACATTTGTGGGCAGACATAATTGGACAATTTCCACCGATATCGATTCCCAGCGACTGTTTCGCCTTCTCTGAAGAAAAATGGTGCAATGATGGTTTTGGTTATGCAATGGTGTTTCATGATTCTCGCGTGGATTCGTTGTTCTCCACATGCGTCAATTTTGCTTGTTAACGGCACCAGGGAGTATGAGCGACTGTTTGGCCGTATTCCAAGCGAGGTGGACGTTCTTTTGGCAATAGCCTTTGAGTTAATTGCATTTTATACGAAAACGAATTTAAATCATATTTCTAAATGCGCCGCAACATGGTTCCACTGACGCCAAAATGCTGAGCGCGGTGACAATGCGACATGTGTGGGTTCTCGGCAAAACTCTCTCTTACCCGTTCAACCAGTTTATTAGAACGTCTTGGGCGTTGATGAACGGCTTATCGACGATCTCCCACTGTCCCGTGCTCAACAAAATTCGACACCAAATGATGTAAAGGATGGCGCACGCTGTATATTGGAGAAAAATGTTCTAGAGTGAAAATTAATGGATGTGATTAGAAAATCCATACAACACTAATCCATAGCTATTTTTCACGGTGTTAATTTGGCTCAAATTAACTTTAATCATTCTAAGAATTCATTAGGTTATCTTATTAGCGAAGCACAGAAACATGCAAAACCTCAAAATAAACTGAACAAACAAATCAATATTGACGAGTGTAATTACATTTAATTACATTCGTAATTATAGTGTAATTGAAATACAAGAACGATTGCATTAACTACAATTCGACACAATATTTATATTGATAATCGTAGCAGGTAGTTGCATTTGGTTTTTCGATCAAGCTTTGTGGTTTCTATCTTTACATGCTCCTTCCATCGAAGCTTAGCCTCTCGGTCATGCGTAGGTATTTGGCAGTACGATTATTCATGCATTCTTCTTTCTTTCGTTTGATGGCACAACAGCCCATGGAGGGCCTAGGCCGTGCTATTCGCATCCACTCATGTCGTGCGTATTATATTTGTACAGGGGCCTATAGTTTTATACTGCATCCGAACGACGAAGTGAGAAGCTTTTCATAGGCAATTTCTACTCTTGTAGGTTTACCATTGCCTGCCCAGAGGTGGAGCCGGGTAGAAAAATTATTTTTTTTACTTTTTGATTTTTGCCACTACGCTACAGCAACCACATGTGTATCGGTTTATAAACAATGTCTTTATTGTGAAATCAATATGTTGATTTTAAATTTAATGGAGGCTTTTTTCAGTTTTTTTCCAAATTAAAATAAAAAAATAACAAATCTATTCTAAATCAAATTAAATATCACTCATACGCTCTGTGTGCCTAGTGCCGTTAAGCTTTCATTTTATTGATTTTTAATGCTTTCCACACTTGACGCGAATAAAGTGATTAATATGTTTAAGTTTAGGCATTAATCATGACCATTTTGTATAGCTTACATGTACGGAAGAGGACCCAAGAGGATTTTTTTTATGTGTGAGTCTACAGTAAATTGGCAAAGGAAAGAATCTTTATATGCTGCAATATTCCGAAAATTAATTACTACTGAAATTCGGTTAAAGTTCATAAAATTGAAATTTATTATTTGAAAATAATTTATAGCCACTCGAAATTGGAAAGGTTTTTGTTGTTTTTTATAATATTATACAAGAGCTGATTCCAGCGGAGAATTTATTATTTAATTAAGTATATTTTTTTGAATTGATTCACGTTGGATTAGCTCTACTACAAATCTAAAAACTAAAAATAAACAAGTTTAGCTACCAACTTTTCATGCAACATTTCTGCAAAGCATAATCTTATACCTAAATCTTACCTAAATTTATTAGAATAAATTCTGTTTTTCTATGTTATTTCATTGACTTTGACTTCATTTTATGATGAAGAGAAATAATCAAAAATTATGAATTATTCATAGAAGAAGAGAAAGAGTTCGAAAAGAAGGAAAGTTTGTGGTATGTACTACAATAAAATAATCAATATAATTCTGGTATTATAAAAAAATATATCTTGAGCTGTTTTCTTATACAGAAACACATACATACATAGTTATACTTATGGTAGTATCAGTGGCATACATACATATGTATTTATATAGAATATTGAAATTGGGAGGGAAATATTGTCTGATTCCATACAAAAGCTGGATTTTTGTTATAATTACGAACGGGTTATTTGATCAATATTTAGCCTAAAGGGAGACGAGAGAATGCTTACCTTTTATCCCCTTCGTTCGTCGTACCAACACGCCTGCTTAGTATAAAACAAATAGCCACGTGAATGGTGGTAGTGCGCTGGCCTGCTGCGTATAGTGCCCGGGATTCAAATTTTCGCAAATAATTCTGGTATTATCAAATAGAAGAACAAATATTTTCTATACAGCACCTACCTCTTGCAATACAATGGGAAACTTGAAAGGGCAAAAATTGCGTACGTAAAGCTTTTCAATTCGCCGTTCAGGATTCGACACAAAGCTGTACGTTCTTTCATTCATGTACAAAAATATAACCCGCACCAAAATATAGATCAACTCAAGTTGATGCGAAAATGGCTGTTGTGCCATGAAAAGGAGAAGAATAAATCCTTTCACTCACATCACTTTAATTACGAATTGGAACCAATACAATATTTCACATTGCCAATTCAAGCACTGAAAGATTGTCTGATCTTCAAATACTAAATTTTCTTTTGCCTAAATATGTCAAAAATAAAATTAGTTTAACTAAGTATAAATGTCGTTTATAAACTCCCAAAAAAAAGATTAAACTATTCTGATAATTTTGTAAAACAAAGAAAAGGAGGAAGCCGTCTCTCATAGAAGTAAGATCAAATTATACTAGGCCAATAATACTTTAGAAATAACTTGACCGACTTGCTGCCCGTCGACAACCACTTAGCCTAATAGAAGCTAAGTTTGTACTTTATTTCTTTCTATTAGAGTACATAAGTACTAGACAATTTCATTTCTCGTTCTTTTCTTCTATTAAAAAAAAGAAAATTTAAATCTAACGCATTTTATCTAGTTTCCCACTACTTGCAAAGACGCAAATGGCATTGTCCGACACCGTATGGTATGCGCTGTATCCCAGCAGTTAACTGAATCTATCAGTTGAGTGTATGCCCCTCCGTCTTCATTGCATCCACCCAGATAACTACAGTGTGCAAGGTCACCGGTCACTGGTTGCTCACATGAAACAATTGATGACTTCCCCTTTGGCAGCCTCTGAAACCTACTTTCAATCCTGTTGGCTTTATCTCTGACGGCTAACAAACGCTCACCGAAACTAATCTTAAAGCTGATTATTGTCCTTAGGTAAGTATGTACATAAGTTCTGGCTGCGTGATGATCGACAATAATGACGGCAAGTTCTTTGCGCTCTTGCTTGGTGTTTTTGTTGCTCATAATCTATAGTATGGCCAGTTCGCTCACTTCAATGTAATGTTTGTGTCTACTGTAACAACTACACAATATGCACTTCTTCTCTTCATTCATCCATCATATAACTCTGATGACCTCTCTTGTATAGTCGTCAGCGTCGATAGTAAAACGCGTCCCGAACACAGAAAGCCCTAACAATTTTCAAGGCACCAGTGAAACATTTCGCATATGTGGCATTTCAAATTTTTTCGAGTAGAACAGTTCAGAGTTATCATATTGCAATGTGCGATATGATAACTAAAGACCAGTGTTGGCATAGTTGAAATCTTTTTCAATGGAAATAAGCCGGGTGCATGCAAAGTGTAAATGCTCTCGCGATCAAGTGCTGTGAAGTGTCCATCACCGTTGTGAGTATAATCAGTTGACATATAGCATAGAAATAGAGAGAGTGAGAGAGAGAGAGAGAGCAACATTGAAACGGCATTCTTCGTAATGCTGTTGATGGTATGTTAAAGTAATGTGAGAATAAAGTAAAAGGAAAGGAAAGAGAGTGCACTAAGTACTACAGTACTTCAACGCCGTCAGTGGTTGGGGTTTCCAGAGTTGATTATTGCCGTCATCGCCATTAAGTAGCTGCTAAAAGTGCTCCCTCCATAATCTCATTATGGAAGTGGCCCCGGCTTTCAAACCATCAGTCAGACGTCTTCTTCTTCTTCTACTTCTTGTGAATATCTGGTCGATAGTGGATTTACCAGGTCTGAAGCCACACTGATAAGGTCCAATCAGTTTGTTGACGATGGGCTTCAGTCTTTCGCACAGTTCGCTCGATAAAACCTTATACTACTGTGGGCAAAAAGTAGTAAGACTTTTTAATTGAAATTTCGCGCGGAAACCCATTCATCAAAATATAATTTTTTTAAGGTTGGTATGACTGTTCGGTTCGGTGACATCTGTGCCAAATGTCACATCAAAATAATCATTATTGTGTTTAGTGTACGCTTGTGTTTCTGAAGTACAAAAAGTGCATTCGGCGATTTTCACAATGAGTGAAATTATTCAACAAAGAAGTTCCATTAAATTTTGTGTGCGGAATCAAATTTCTGGTGGCGAAACGTTCAGAATGTTGCAAAAGGCGTAAGGCCTTCGGTGATAATTGTATGTCGCGAGCAAGTGTTTTTGTGTTTTTGATTGGTACAAATTGTTCAAAGATGGTCGAGAACGCTGAACGTTGACGACGAACCACGTCCAGGACGGCCATCAACATCAACTGATGATCAACACGTCAATAAAATCAAGGAATTGGTGCTCGAGAAACGACGATTAACAGTCAGATTATCAGAGACTTTACTGGCATCGTTGGAATATCGGAAGGATCAGTGAAAACCATTTTAAAACATCATTTGGGCCTAAGAAGAGTGAATGCACGATTGGTTCCAAAATCACTGCATTGGTTTTACGAGACCATTTTGCCAAAAATTCGACTGATATCGTTCCGCAACCACCCTACCACCCTATTCGCCTGACTTAGCACCGTCTGACTTTTGGCTATTTTCTAAACTCAAAAAACCGCTTCGTGGACACCGTTTTCTTCTGATTGCACTCTAGCTGCAAAAGGTGTTGTTGCCGGTGGTGGCTTGAATTCCAATGATGTGGTTGCTATGCCTAATGATGCTGTTTGTAATAAGTCTTTTCTCGCTTTTTTGTTTTTTTTTTGTGTGCGACCTCTATCTTGTCTTCATAGATATGTACTGGCAGCCCCGTGCTGTGCAGCATGCCCGATTCACACTCCAGTGTTCCTACGTACTAAAACCACCTCCTGAGCCCCTCTGTTCTGATTGACCCTCGCGGCACCGCCAATTGAGGCATTCCTTCGCAAGGCAGGAATTAGTTTTTTAACTACTTATTATCCATTGTTGAGGTCGCTGTGGCTCTTACATCGCGCTTCCTCATCGCGTAGTTGTTGCATCATTTTCGTCAAGCTGGCATTCGCATCATTCCATGCCTCTTCTGAGCTCTGTATGTAGTGTATAAGACCACTGGGCGTTATTGGTTGTGCCAACCTAGTTACCCACTTTGGAGCGCTGAGTTTTATACGAGGTAAGTTGGATTATTGAGAAAATAAACTAGATTTGCATATATTTAGGCGTTTCTTGAAATTATTTTCGATCAAAATTTCGTTCTTATCAACGTGGATAGAAAGGAAGCATGGTAATGTAAATAATCATCTGACACAGTTTCTAACTGGGCATGGGTGCTTCCGTCAGTACTTGTTTAAATACAAGCATGTAGAAGACACGTACTGTTTATTTTGTAACAACAAACCCCCGAGTCGTGAAATTCGTAATCATAATAA
This sequence comes from Palloptera scutellata, assembly GCA_958295655.1. NCBI lineage: Eukaryota > Metazoa > Arthropoda > Insecta > Diptera > Pallopteridae > Palloptera > Palloptera scutellata. Next base: position 54,883,022 of record OY282449.1, read on the forward strand.
TAAAATGAATTGTTTTTTTTATAGTTATACCTATTATAATTGGAGGTTTCGGAAAATGGTTAGTTCCACTGATGCTAAGAGCTCCTGATATAGCATTTCCTCGAATAAATAAGTAATACAAGTTTTTGACATTTACCTCCATATCTTACTTTATTCTTAGTTCTAATTCAAATTCAGGACTTAATGTTGCCCTCAAAGAAACAAATGATTTCACCTAATTGTCCTAATTTTTACCCTCGATCACTGCTGAAAATATAGTTGCATACATATATCGCTAAATAGTCTGGTATTGAATCGACTCATTTTGCATGCTACAAATGGTGAAGAAATATATTCCGATTGACTCCATGAAAGAATTAATTTTAAACTAGAGATAACTTCTTCATTGTATACTAATTTGTTAAATCCTGAACTAGCTGATGTTAAAATATGCCCATTTAATTTTTACCATAAACCTAGAGACCAAGTATTAAACACCTAATGCAATTTTGTTGTGATAAGAGGACGTCGATTGAAATTACGCCAACGAAACTCAAACACGGAGTTTCTAAGGACGATTTAATTTTGATTATCAGAACGCTGGAGGCATTGGGCAAAATTGCGACGCTTATTGATTTTTTCATCATCTGCTCAATATGATATACTATATGGTAATAGCTTTAATCGAAACTTGGCTCTGTGACATTTCACTTTGACTATCTAGCGGCTTAAGCTAGATTTATGCTTGGATTTATTTTAAGGAATTACAAAAATTTTTGTGATCCTTACACTCTCAAAACTTTATATTTCTCCTTTGTGAGGTCTATATTGGAGTATTGCAATATTATTTCGAATTCTTTCTACTCTGTTCACTCACTCAGAGTTGAAAGAGTTGGGAAAAGTTCTTATTACCAAATGTGTTATTCATAGATTGGGCTGGAGTTTAGATATTCAATGCTATAGAACCAGATGCTTATTACTGGGCTTACAGTACCTCGAAGTAAGGAGGAAATATTTTGCTGTTATGTTCGCAAGAGACATTATTAACTTCCATATTGATTGCCCTGTTTTGCTTCAACTAATTGCCTTTTACTATGCTACTCATGGCTTAAGATCTCGGTATCTTTTTTATGCGTCTCATGATAGAGTAAATTACTATGTCAATGATCCTCTGACACGTTGTTTAAGGCAAGCAATTAAAGTTTACTGCTTTTTATATTTTTATAACAATTCTAATAGATTTAGTTTTAAAACTCAATTAATTAAGACTCTGCAATTATCTTGAATTTAAGTTAGTATTTAAGAATCTTCTAATATCCAGTATTCTAGAAGAGCATGTACTCTTATTGATGATATCGATAGAAATAAATAAATTGATCATCAATAGTAATTATTATTATTATTTAAAATTTTTATGACATTACGATATTTATCATATTAATGAAGAAATAAATTCATTAGAATTCATCGAGTAAATATTTCAGGTCGCGGTAGGATCTAGTTATTTTTGAATACGTACATACTACTGTGGGCAAAAAGTTGTAAGACTTTGTTCATAATTTCAAATTTTTTTATTCATTTTTTTTATTCATTCCAAATCTATTTCGTCCCCTTCAAAGTAATCCCCCCCGGCCCCCGGCCACAATACACTTGTGCCAACGTTTTTTTCAACTCTCGAAACAGTTGTTAAAGTCAATTTCCGGAATAGCCTTCAATGCGCTTAGCGATTCATGTTTAATGTCTTCAATTGACTCAAAACGATGTCCACGAAGCGGTTTTTTGAGTTTAGAAAATAGCCAAAAGTCAGACGGTGCTAAGTCAGGCGAATAGGGTGGTAGGGTGGTTTGCGGAACGATATCAGTCGAATTTTTGGCAAAATGGTCTCGTAAAACCAATGCAGTGATTTTGGAAACAATCGTGCATTCAGTCTTCTTAGGCCCAAATGCCCCAAAGGATGTTTTAAAATGGTTTTCACTGATCCTTCCGATATTCCAACGATGCCAGTAAGGTCTCTGGCATCTGACTGTTAATCGTCGATTCTCGAGCACCAATTCCTTGATTTTATTGATGTGTTGATCATCACTTGATGTTGATGGCCGTCCTGGACGTGGTTCGTCGTCAACGTTCAGCGTTCTCGACCATCTTTGAACAATTTGTACCAATCAAAAACACTTGCTCGCGACATACAATTATCACCGAAGGCCTTACGCCTTTTGCAACATTCTGAACGTTTCGCCACCAGAAATTTGATTCCGCACAAAAAATTTAATGGAACTTCTTTGTTGAATAATTTCACTCATTGTGAAAATCGCCGAATGCACTTTTTGTACTTCAGAAAGACAAGCGTATACTAAACACTAATGATTATTTTGATGTGACATTTGGCACAGATGTCACCGAACCGAACAGTCATACCAACCTTAAAAAAATAATATTTTGATGAATGGGTTTCCGCGCGAAATTTCAATTAAAAAGTCTTACTACTTTTTGCCCACAGTAGTATTCCCAAAACAAAAGAGTCTTTTATAAGTAGATATAAAATACACATTCAAATATTACCCAAACAAAATGAGAAACTTTTAACAAATGTCGCAAAAATAAATTACATTATTATTTTTCAACACGCATTCATATATTACATATATATGTAAATACAACAACGTTCCAAGGCATTTCTTTTTCGTTTCTTGTGAAACGAAAGAGATTTCGAAATTTTCTTCATTCACGAAAATAATGATAAGATTTTAACTTGACTTTGAAAGGAACGAATTTTTTTTGCTTCCGCAGTTAACGTGTATTTGTGTGTGTGTGTGTGTGTGTGTTGTTGTGTGCGTTATGGTATCCAATTCATTTTTCGATCTTTAGACTCAACATTTTTTATACTTGTACTTACCATATGTAGGTAAATTTATATAGCTGGCGCACACGTTGAATCATTACAGAGAATATTTACGAATATGTCAATGTCAACCGCAGGTGAATACTGTCAGCGCAAACACTGTAACTTCCTCCGGCTTGTACGCTTATGAAAAAAAAAAAACACCACAACAGTACAAAATATTAATACCAAATCGAAGTTTTCATACTCGGAGGCTTTATACTTGTGTAATATTGTATTGAGTTTGCAGTAAACTTTTGTAAACTAGTGTTTTTTTTTTTTTGTTGAGGTAGCCCAAAGCATTGAAATCCGAAGTGCGAGACTTGCCTTTCGACACACCCGTTAAAAACCCAGTTCCCCAGCTCCGATTGATTTCCTGCTTCCGTGGAACAGCCGTCAGACATTACTTCGCGGAGGGGGAGCGGCCTATTGCCTATTCAAGAAGATCTGCGCTGTTGTTCAGCACTTTACTTTACTTTACTTTTAATGGCACAACAGCCCATGGAGGGCCTAGGTCGAGCTTTTTTCGCATCCACTCATGTTGTGCGTGTTATATTTGTACATGAATGGAAGGGACCTTGTTCAGCACTACGCAGTTTTGAAATGACTATAAGTAGTTGCCATGTTACAGGCAGCGGACCAATTATCACTTGCATCAAGCATTATAACCACCATGTTATCAATCCTTATTGGCTTCTCCACCTTAATGCTCAACTGTTCCATCTCAGTTTCAAAGCGCGGGCATACAAATAAAACATGCTCTGCGTCTTGTATTGTGTCTGGCGCACAATAAGTGCAGTGCGGATCTACGTCATGTTTAAATCGATACAAATACGATTCGAAGCAGCCGTGTCCAGTCAGTAGTAGTCTATCTGTCCATGTCTACGATTTACCCATTTTAGAATATTGAGAATCAGTCGTTAAGTCCATCGTCCCTTGAGTGAGGAATTCCACTATTGCTGCCACATCTGCATACTGCGCTCCCTTGCTCCCTTACTTCCTTGCGGATCGTTATCCTTTCTGGGCTGGTTCTGCGTGAGTATACTTATATCTTCGACTTCAATTGTTAACAGCTTGATTGGTAGCATTCCCGCAACGACTGCGATGGCTTCATCAGATACAGTGCGAAAAGCGCAGCACACCTTTAGAGCACAAAATCGATACACCGTCTTCAAGCCTTTCAGGTATGAGTTAAATCTGATGGCTTCCACCCAGGCGGGAGCTGCTTATAGCAATATTGAAGTTACTACATTGCTTAGTAGTTTCGTGCGATTTTGCTTAGGATATCTGCTTAGGATATTTGCTTAGGTTCATCGTGATTCTGGTTAACATCGTAACCGCCTCCGCCTTCGCTGCCTTACTGGTGGCGTATTCAATATGTTGTTTGAAGTTCAACCTCCCGTCGATTTTTACGCCCAGGTATTTAATACTGAGCTTAGACTCTAAGACATGTTCGCCTACTATTACTGTTATTCTGGCCGTTTTTACTTTTTTCCAGCTGCTAATGAGCATCGCATCCGTTTCTTGGCCTACAAGAGTGAGACCACTGTTGTGCCGACAATCTTTTGTTATGCCGACGGCTTGGTTGCATACTTCTTCAGCTTTGCTAAGATCTTTTTCGACAACCACTATTGCGATATCATCCGCAAATTCAAATTTTTGTTTGGCATCGAGGGGCAAACTGTGGCGAAAGACTCCATCATATATGATATTCCATAGGAACGGGCCAAGTGTATTAGTGTGTCTATGTGTGTGTGTGTGTTGAAATGGAATATCAGTTTTTGTCAAAATTACAGCAAAAACTGAGGAGAAACTAAAATAAAGCAGAAAACTTGATGCTTGATTATGAAAATTCAGTTTATTGTAAAAATTATGCTTCTGCCTAAAAGTATGCTTGCTATTTAATTTCTTCTAACTGGTTTCAACATCCATTTAAGTATTGTAGCCGCAAATTGCGCTACACCTCTTCACATTGTACCATTTTTCCTTTCTAAGTTACACAATTTTTAGAAGTGTCTTTGAACATGACTTTGAAAAAAAAAAAATGTGTTAAGTTTTTTCTGTCTTAATGCAGGCAACAACACTTTTTTTCATTATTAATATGTAAATAATACAATACAATATTTTTCGTAACTACACTTTAGGAGCGCACATACGCACGACTTTCGTTATTATTTTTTGTTTTGTTTCTTTGTCGCATAGAAATTTCATTCACAGTAAGGAAAACAAATTATGAAAGGCGACATTTGTTATAATGACGCTTAGTCAGTTATGTGTAGTGAAGAAGAAAGTGACACTTATGTTGAAATGTTAAATGCTGCGCATAAATTATTTTAGCAAATGAAGGGAAGGGGAGGGGGGGCGAGGGCGGGGAGGGAAAGAAGAAAATGTAAAATTGTTTTTAGTTTTTTTTTTTATTCTTACAAACATTTAGTTGGTTTTCCTGCTGCGTTTTCCTTGTGTGTTGTTTGTTAATTTAAAAATGTACACAAGAGTTTACGAATATTAAATTTTTAATATTCTTTTCGTTTGTTTTTTTCTTTTACTTCAAATACTCGCAGGTATTCTTCTTCTTCTCCTTCTTCTTTTAATGGCACAGCACCCCCTGGAGGGCCTGGGCCTGAGCTTTTTTCGCATGTCTGCATTACTTAAGGGAAATATGCAATTATGCTTCAGCCTGCCGACATATTTTCAAGTGTTTGTATTATTTTTCTTCTTCTTCTTCTTCTTCTTCTTCTTCTTCTTCTTCTTCTTCTTCTTCTTCTTCTTCTTCTTCTTCTTCTTCCTTCTTCCTTCTTCCTTCTTCCTTCTTCCTTCTTCCTTCTTCCTTCTTCTTCCTTCTTCCTTCTTCCTTCTTCCTTCTTCCTTCTTCCTTCTTCCTTCTTCCTTCTTCTTCTTCCTTCTTCCTTCTTCCTTCTTCCTTCTCCTTCTTCCTTCTTCCTTCTTCCTTCTTCCTTCTTCCTTCTTCCTTCTTCCTTCTTCCTTCTTCCTTCTTCCTTCTTCCTTCTTCCTTCTTCCTTCTTCCTTCTTCCTTCTTCCTTCTTCCTTCTTCCTTCTTCCTTCTTCCTTCTTCCTTCTTTCCTTCTTCCTTCTTCCTTCTTCCTTCTTCCTTCTTCCTTCTTCCTTCTTTCTT